>ML208414.1:11192-61320 GCA_004369065.1 Pluteus cervinus
AAAAAATAGAGAAATTGGAGGATAAATCTAATTCAAATTAAGCTCACCACTTACGACCAAACGAAAGGATTTCCGGGGCAGGGAAAATATCTTTCACGGGCGGCACGGTGGCTGGAACTTCGAAGCCATCTAAGCTAAACCCCAACAAATAGCCAGCCACCTCGATCGATATTTAAGTCGACCACCCCGCGAGTTTGGTTCCCCATTCTCTTTCTCTTCTACCACCTTCTTCAGATCCTGGTGATCCCTTTTAAAACTTCGCTTCATTCTTTTTGCACAAACTATTCTTTCGACGTTCTCTTCGATCACGACTGGCTTCGTACATTCATTTCAACCCAAACTTTCAACCTTCTTCAACAACACTTAACGATCACCACCAACATCGCCATGGTCCAAATCTCGTCTCTTGTTGTTCTCCTTGGTGTGCTCTTCGGTATGGCAATGGCGTCGCCTATCGCCTTGGAAAGTCAGCCACGACTAGCGAAAAGGATCCCCGAGGGATACGAATACAAAACGAGCGCTACTCAGACGACCCCCGCCCAAGGCAAATATCTAGTCCGACCTTCTCAGCGTAAGCGGGACCAAAAACGAGTGGGAACGGGTTTACATCAAACGGCGAGTCCCCCTTTTTTTACGTTTCAAATCTATGGCTGACATCGACCAGGCCCCTGTCCACCAAACGCGAGCTCTGGATGCCGCTGCACACGACACGTCCTTAAAGCGACAACTAGAACACCAGTTGGAAGGGGGGGAAGCAACAGTGGTACGTCCTGCTTTATATTCATGTCCATGACGCCAGATTGTGACCCATCACCTCAGGAAGAAATAATTGATCATGTCATTGCGTTGCTTACTTCCGGCTTTCCACCTGGGCAACTTCCGAGTTCTCTGAACCCTCTGGGGCTACCAATTCCGATCCCAACCCCAAAAGTGAATGGCGACAGCTCAAGTTCGTCCTCTGGCATCACCCAGTTGAAGGATGAGGCGGGAAGCGATGGATCCCGTACAAGATTTCTCCTGACCGACTCGAAACCGCCCAACTCAAATACGCCTTCTTCCGCTGGGGTCTCTCCTGCTGGACTCGGACTCGGAGTCCTTCAACATTGATTCAATAACTAAGTCCTCTTGTCGTGGCTGTTGGCCAATAGTGTAGTTGATTCCAATTTATTTTTCTCCTTTTTTTCACGTATCGCGTCTCACCGTGAACCTAGTGAATAAGTTTGACTATTTTCTTGCATCGCGTTGATAACGAGCATGCAAATATTCGAAGTGAAACGATATATTGTGTTGCATACACATACAATGTTAAATGTAATATCGTCCAGCGGGATGTATGAGAAGGCGACCGTTGCGCGTAAAGGTTTCGACCGGCGCCTAGCGTAAGGGTGACGTGCATATAAGAAGAGAGCAATGTCATAATTCGAAATGAAGAAGGACGACACGATGCGATATGAGATGCTTGGGGTGGATTCAGTGTGTGTAAGAAATTAGGTGGGGATAGAAGGGTGAATTATACGAAAGGTAGGGTATAAACGAGGGCATGTGAGTGATGAAATGAAAGCACGGCTTGAAACGCATATGTAGAATCAACCGGTAGTTAAATAGATTAGGGATGAAGCCTGCATGGTGATGGGTATTCATGGAATACGATAATATAGTCAAGATGATGATTTAAAAAAATAGGATGAACAGGTCCATATGACGGGCAAGACGAAAATGACAAAAGAAGAGCGTCGCCAGCCAATCCAGTCGGAGAAAGACGTTAATTGTTTAGATCACATGGGGTGGAACGTGAAGCTTCAAATCTCGGGGGATTTTTTTTTTGAAGTGTGAATCAAAAAAAGGGGGGAGGCATGAGGTGAGATCGTTTCAATAGGCGTCAATCATTTCTTCGTCAATAGAGTCGGATCTCCTGCTTCTTCGCAGAGGGGCAGCTGCAGGTGGAACAGGTGGGAGGGCAGGAAGGGGTGCATTGGGTGGGGGTGCAGCTAGCGCAGGAACACCCGTTGTTTGTGCTCGACGTAAAGCCCGACGTGGTCTAAATTAGGGTCAAACCCATAACGGAGGTTGTTAGAAAAACGATATTGAATAGGATGACGAAAGTAAGGGAAAGAGAATAACAAAAGAACAAGCTTACCGAATGACGCCCGTACTAAGTCCATTGACGGGCCTTGACGATGCCGTTGCACCTGAAGCCAGGATTCTACCCTTATTCGCACCGCCGACACTCCCACTTCTCATACGCCCGAGTAAACTTGAACTTGAGGGTGCTTGAGCTCCAGAGGGATCTTGTTGTCCTTCCAGAGGCATACCGCCCAACAAACCACCAACACTTCCACTACGAGGACGACCATTCACACTCAAACGACGTTGGAGCTGTGCAGCTGCCTCGGCAGTACGAGTGGCTGACTTTATTGCCGTCATAGGTGACGCACCAACCGTGAGACTGGAACGGCGTCTCCGAAGGCGTGGCGCAGAAGACGAAGAAGCTGCTGAGTGAGAACGTGAATGGATGCCAGCGGTAGTGGCGTCTTCGGAAGCAATGTCGTACGAGGAATCGTTTGTGAGTTGGGAGTTGGGATGAGTGGCTGCTGCTGCTGCTTGAGCTGCGATCCGTCCGGGGGTAGGAGTACCCTCGCGTTCTTCACTGTCTTCGACATCGCTGTCGTCTGGGATAGCACTGGGTGAAGAGGGAGCAGCGGGGGAGTAAAGGTATGGGCTCTTTGTGTAGAGCAACTTCGAGGTTTGCTTTGTTGGGGTGATGTTCATGTTTAAAACACTTCTGGCATCGATGACATGCTGAGGGGCAAGCAGACCCGATGAAAAGAATGCAGAATATGTCGCCATTATTGAAACTATGATTCCGAGGCAAAAGAAGAACGTCAACGTGCTGGTAGAAGAAGAAAGAAAAGCGGTTTACCTTCGTGAAAGACAAGACGCGTTCTTTAATGACCAGACAGTGGTTTCGTTAGAGGTACAGTGCGGTTGAAGATGCGAAAAAACAAGGAGATCCAAGTGGGTTTTGAACCGAGGGATCAGAGAAATGACGTGAAGAAAGACTAGAGAAGGGGACGACGAGAGAGGACCTGTTGAGCAGAGAGGGTTGGGAAAAGAAGATGGCGGAGGAAGAACCGGAACAGTTCAATTTTAAGGTGCTCACCCGGTCGGCAGCGTGTCAGAGCGCCATAACAACGCGTATACAGGTTACATAACAAAGCAATATTTCACCTTCTCATGTTTTCTGATAACCCTTTCATCGGATCTGATCCATTTACTTGCTTTATGTTTGACTCAGGGGGTCCTTTGATGTTTGAAGCTAGCTTCGAAGCTTGATCGAATCGCTCACGCATAAGTATCGCTTGCCATATCCTGCACCACACTTATTGTCCTGCAAGCGGCGATGTGCATGAGCAATAGTCGAGAGGTAGATATGAAACAAGACAATCGGCATGCAACGGAACAAGACGACAAAGCATCGAAAGGCTTACCTGGAGCGCGCTGATTTTGATCATCAGCATGGTGGAGGCCGAGCTGAATAGGGGATTCATTGCCGACCAAACACGAAGCGATTGAATGGCCACGTAAAGCATATCGCCAGCAGCCAACTATCACTCTATCACAGGCTAGGATTGTGCGGAATCAATGGAAGCAAAGGGCCTGTTACGAGTGAAATAGAGATGCATACGTGAAAGGTACCCTTCGGAGCCAAAAATCCCTTACCATTTCGAATGAAGTTGTCCGTTGATATTCGGACATGTTGTTGTTCAGATGGAGGCGAATCACCTTGACAATACCCAAAGACCGTTATAGTCAGCGTTGTCTAGAGAATCGCTGGAAATAGGAGCATACAAGCCCAAGTACCTTGATTTTCGGGTCAATCAAATTCAATAATCATGGGTGATTGAGCTGCTGAGCGGACTTGTGGATGAGGGAAATCTAAAGGAGTTATGGTAACGTGGCAAAGGCTTCGCTATGGCATTGGCTGCACCACACCACCAGGAATCGTGATTAAGTAAGAGGCTTGCAGCTGGACCTGCTGGAATTGGTGCGTAAGTAAGGGGCTTGGGACGCCGCACAGTGATACAAAAGGTCGAAGTAAGTCGTACTACGAGTCTGGTTCCTCTGGAACGATAGATATGACATCGACGAATTCAGCCATAGCAGCAAGGGGTCCCGGACAAGCGTCCTGAATCCAAGAGCACCCATCCAGTTCCAACTCTTTCAACTTCATACCACCTAAGCTTGTTCGCCATAATGCGAGAACAAGCTGAAGTTTTTGCAATACCACCTGGATGCCGCCAGAGCTCTCCTGAGAGAATAGGATACAAAGGGTATCCAAGTTAGGAAGGCAATTGGGATGCCGCTGAATATACTCCAGAAGCCATCCAATGAATGGCCCACCCACAAGGAGGACCACGAGTGATGCTGGGAGAGTGAAACCGGAAATATGCCAGAAAGCCCAGCCCACAGGCTGTGCGCTACGAAGACTCAATGAAACAAGGTCATCGAGTGAGAAGACTTGAAAAGCCTGCGCACAGATCATTGGGTCAGGTCGGTTGAACTTGAAGCTTAACGCTGGTACCATCAAATTCGATGTGTTCCACAATGTCAAGACAGCGGGACTTGTCCAATATTCTTCCAGCAATGCTCCCATCCGGACGAGAGGGAGAACACCGTCACTGAAGCAACGTGATATGGGGCGGAAAAGGTCACCCCAGGTATGGCCTTGATTGATGGGCACAGCGACGACAGAAATGGTGGTTTGGGATGGCACGGATAGGATGGAGAAGAAAGCTATAGCGATTGACCATTGAGCGGAAAGGCTGAGTGTTTGAAGATGAGGTAAAGAGACTGTCCTCCCGAGCTGATGACTATGGAGTGGCATATCTTGTACCGTGGGGTCGCGATCGTCCACATGAAGGTTCTGAAGTTGTTGTGTCACATACAAGAGGTCGATTAGACCTGGAAATTGAGTCACCCAACATGAAGTCAATTCCAAGTGTGTGAGATGACGGAATGACGAGGTTGAACGGCTAAAATCGATTGGAAAATCCCACACGGATAGCCTATGCAGGTTGGGCGTGTTTCCGCCAAAAAGGTAAAAAGGAGGATATGATGAGGGAGTCGTGGACATGACCAAAGAACTCATGTCGCCTTTGACCGACAGCTCTTCTATCAAAGGGGCGGCAGTATTTTCTAGACTGGTCTTCAGACCATCCCAGTTTGGGGCCTCTGGAGGACAGGTAAGGTGAATTTTCAACGTCCGGATGCGGTGCATCTGCGAAAGAATAGATAGCACAAAATCCATCCCACGAGAATCCGAACCGATCTCTGAGATAGTAACATCGAGGGGTGCTGCTCCAGAGCGGGACAAGGACATACCCGCCCATGGAGAAGGCCGCTGACTTCCCTGTTGGACCATATATGTCCATAGACTAGGAGAATTGAGAGCAGTCTTCCTCCATTCAGAAGCAACTTGCAAAACGACAGTCCACTCGTAATAGGTGTGGCCATCAGTGTTTGTTCTACCCGTTTGGAAGAAAGAGAAGATAGTAGTGATGATTTCGGGTGGGAGGCGGGAAATGGGTGCAAGCCGATTGCGTTGCACCCTTAGAGCATGGATTTCGCGTAGAAGGGCGGCGATTTTCGTGTCAATTAGGGCTCGCTCTTCTGCGTAGTCATTGTTTTGGGGGAAACACTTTGACGACATGGCTGTAAGTAACGTTGTCGCAGCGGTGATTGAAAGATTGAGGCTCCATAGTTTATTCCTATTGACATACCTAGATATCGGAAGGACCCGGTACATAGATTAGATTAGATCTAGCGAGGAGGACGAATCAATATCCTAACAGCCCAGCAATTCAGAGAAAATTATTCATACTATTACTACGATTCAAAGTCCTTTGAAGCGATCGACATAACCTCGACAAATTCGGCGATGGCAGCCACACGTTGAGGGAGATTTTTCTGAATTCCGATACAGCCGTAAAGGTCTAACCGTTTCAACTTGGTACCCCCCAAACTTGGTCTCCATGAAACCAGAACAAGCTCCAGCGTTTCTAGAGTGAATCTGATATTCAGATCCCAGTAAAACAGAATCGTGAAGGTCTCCAGATTCGGGAGGCAACCGGGATGTTTGTGAATGTACGTTAGAAGCCATCCGACGAACGGACCCTCCACAAGGAGGGATG
The DNA here is from genome assembly GCA_004369065.1 of Pluteus cervinus. Lineage (NCBI taxonomy): Eukaryota > Fungi > Basidiomycota > Agaricomycetes > Agaricales > Pluteaceae > Pluteus > Pluteus cervinus. The sequence goes on from ML208414.1 coordinate 17,384, forward strand.
TAAGCGACGGTGGGAGGGTAAGTGTGTCTGGAATGTGCCAGAGAGTCGATGGTGGAGTGTGGTGGCGAAGGCTCAATGAGAGGAGGTCGTCGAGGAGGAAGGTGTGCAGAAGTCGTATACAGGCCAAGGGCCCGTTGTCATGTTGAAACCGGAGGGAGAATAGGGGTGTTTTCAGATCTGAGGCGTCCCACAACTCGATGGCGGAAGGATTTTTATCTTTGAAGAAGACGACGACCTTTGAGAGCATGATGGCCCAACTGGCGAAGCATCTTAATATAGGGCGGAATAGGTTATTCCAATTCTGGTCAATGTTTTCACCTGCCAGCCGCGAAGTGATAGCGATAGTGGCTCGGGAGGGGATGGACACGATGGAGAAGAAGGCCAAGCAAAGTCCCCAACTAATGGTAAGATTAAGAGTCTTTAGGCGAGGCAAGGAAATTGCCCCGCCGATGTCGGTGAGATGAAGCGGTTCGCTTTCAAATATACCCATCTCCGTAAAATCGCTAATTTGCAAATGCTGAAGGCGTTGTGACTTTGATAACGCCTGGATAAGGTCTTGAAAGTGGGTTACCTCTCTAAAAGTGAATATACTTGTCATTAATTTGAGGTGTGTTAGGTTTTTGAACGAACAGTTGGCCCAGTCAAGTTGGAAAGGCCGCAGGGTCAACCGTCGCAGCCTGGGTGCATCCCCGTCAAAAACGCGACACGGGGGGAAATCCAATGGCCCTGAGATCGAAGCGGTTTCCACAATAGGAGCAGGCATGTCAAGACATTCCTTTAGGCGGGCGTAGTTTGAAGGGTGTGATCTAGTTCGAGGGGAGATGGCAACGTTTATGGTTCGGATGCGATCCATTTGTGAGAGAACGGAGAACACGAAATCCATCCCCGGGGCATCCAATTCTATGTTGGAGATATCCACACGCAGTGGAATTTCTCCAGAATGGGACAAGGACGTGATCGCCCACGGCGAGATTCGTTTAGTGCCACGTTGGACGATGCGCGTCCACAGCTCCGGGGAATTGATAGCAGTCCACCTCCAATCAGAAGAAACTTGCATGACAGTGGTCCAGTTGTAGTACGTGGGGTCATTTGCCCCCTTCATTCCATTTACTTGGAAGAAAGAGAAGATGCGAGTGAAGAGTTCAGGTGGGAGGCGAGCGATAGGAGCAAGTTGATTGCGTTGCAATTTCAGAGAGCGGATTTCGTGCTCGAGTTCTGCGATTCTGGTGTCGATTAGAGCTCGCTCTTCTGCGTGGGCATCGAGTAGAGGAGGGCCGTTTGACGACATGATGATGGAGGGCGTGTTAACCACGATGGCACGAGGGTTTCTGCAATGCTGCAGAAAAAAATAGGGACAAATACCAAATATGATATTCAAATCCACGAGAATGATTACCAGAACACTACCGACCTACTCGGATGCCCTACCTGGGGGAGGACAGAAGAAAATCCACGACTACAGGTATAGTCAACATGAGGAGTATCACTCCACTATCTTTGTGTCCACGAACACGTCCAAAGCTTCCAAACGCTCTAGGACTTCAAGAGAAAAATCCTGGACAAATCCAGCAATGCCAACCAGCTTCAGTCGTTTCAACTTTCCACCCACTCGTCCCCTCCACACCTCAAGAGCAAGTTGCAGGGCATACAACTGGGCTTCGACATCATCTACCCAATTGAATAGGAGTTCAAGAGCCTCTAGTGAGGGTAACGGACTGGGATTCTTTTGAAGATAGTCGAGAAGCCATCCTACGAACGGACCATCTAGCTTAAGGTCTGTTAACGATGGCGGAAAGGCGAAGTCGATGAGTTGCCAGGGGCCATCTGTTGACATACACTGGCTAAGGGATAAGCTGCGGACTTGCTCGATAGGAAGATATTGGATAGCTTCCGTACAACCATCGGGATGGGTGAATTTGATAGTGATTTGAGGAGGTTGGTGATCGTCTGGATTCGAACCTTCCCAGAATTTTACGAAGCTTAGATTACCCGATGGCACCAAGAATACATCTATCCGACCAAAATGGATCATGCCGGTGATGAAGGAGGTCGAGAATGGCAAGAAAAAGTCTTTCCAATTATGACCATGTTCGGGGATCGGCGAAGTAGTGATGTTGATGGTAGTTCGGCGAGGGATGGAAACCACAGTGAAGAAGGCAACAAGAGGCGTCCAGTGAAGCGCAAGAGTGAGGGTAGTGAGGGAACGCAAAACGATGTTTCCCCTTTGACTGGGTGAAGTATCGTATCTAGAAAGGACAATGGATGCATCCACTTGCAAACTCTGAAGCTGCTGCGTTATGGACAATATACCGAGAAGCTCTCCAAGAGACATTTCGCATTTGGCATCGAAGAGGCCTAGGTTGAGCGAAGTCAAGTTCTGGAGTGAAGAGGAATTCCAATTGAGTTTAAAGCAATGTAAACTCAACTCTCGCAGGGCGGGAGATATGCCCCCAAAAGAAGGGTTGGGAGTTATGACAGGACCTTGTCCCCACGATTCAATCGAGGCTTCCTGCAAGATATGTGCCGGCTTTTCGAGACATTGCCTCAGCCTTTCGAGGTTGGGTGAATGCTGATGTCCATCTATGCCGACTTCCACCGTCCGAATGCGGTTCATCTCTGATAGGACCGAAAAGATGAACTCGAATATTGAGGCGTCGATGAAGATGTTGGGTACGTGTACTTCGAGCCCGGATGCCCCAGCACGAGCGAATGAGGTGACCGCCCATTGGGAGAGGTGATAGGAACTGATCTGGACGATCTTTCCCCATAGCCAAGGCGTGTCAAGAATCAGCTTCCTCCAACCGGAAGAGACGTGTGTGATGACAATCCATTGGTAGTACGTGGAATCGTCCTCTCTTCCTGATTGGAAGAGGAAGAAGATACGAGTGAGGAGTTCGGGCGGTAAACGAGAGATCGGTGCAAGGGAATTGCGCTTTGACCTGAGGATAAGGAGTTTATTAACAAGCTCCGTGATTTCTTGGTCTATAATGGCTCGTTCTTCTGCATGTGGGTCGCTTTTAGATGACATACTACGATGGTGGTCGTGGTGGAGAACAAGGACATGCAGCACGCGTTTGGCCACATTTGATCCACAACTGATGAATGTCGCACGGCCCGCACGAGTTGCGCACGAGTACTGTCCAGCAAATATGGATGTGGCATTATTATTACTGGGGTATACACTGAGTTGGGTACAGAGAGAACAAGTGAGGACTACTTGCATACAGTCATCCATGACCTAATGGGACAGCAGGCAATCTCGAAAATGTGGTGTTATCAGCGAATTATGTTGAGAAATGGGCACTGTCCCATTAGGTCATAGATGTCTGTACATTGATTTCCTCTACAAAGTTATCTAACCACGACAATTCTTGACGGACACGATACTGGCCGTGAGGCCTTGAGGTATAGTATTGTCAAGATTCAGGGACTTTAACTTTCCACCGACATGTTTGCGCCATATTTCGAACGCTGGATGCAACTTCCACTTCTGAGAGAAGTAATAATCCGATTGAAATCGGACCCTCTTGCAGGTTCGATAGCGAGTTTTAGGTTGCGGATTCGATGCATCTGTGACAGGACAGAGAAGTCAAACTCTGAGGTGTTGGACGTTGGATACGTGACCAACATGTATACATCAAGTGGAACGGCACCAGCACGAGCGAACGAATCCCTCGCGACTTCGTCGACTCTGTTGGGGCCGAGCTGGATGATTTTACCCCATAGCCCCGGCGTCTCGAAGATCTGCTTCCTCCAGCCCGAAGATATTTGGGTAATATATATCCATTTATAATATTGTGAATCGGTTTCTCCTGACTGAAGCAAGCGAAATATGTGGGTGAGGAGTTCTACCGGTAGCCGGGAGATTGGTAAAAGACGATTGCGCTTTGATCTCAGAAGAGCGAGTTGATTGAGAAGTTCCGTGATTTGGTGGTCTACAATGGCACGTTCTTCTGTGAGTAAGTCGTTTTGGAGGACCATATCGTTGTGGTGTGAAAGGAAGGAGTTCTGAACCAAGTCTGAACAAATAAGCGTCGACAGCAGAGCGCAGTCAGAGTCAGTAAATAGAATCGAAGTCACCCTACAATCGTACATGTGCAAGTTAACTACTAGATTACAAAGTCATAACGTTCAAATGTGCATCTCCTATTCTTCTTCGCCTCAAGGCCTCAAACCCAATCCACTCTTTTCATATACTTCGTCGATAGCCTTCATCTCGTCGATACTATCTTGACCGCTGACCCACCAAGAAGGTTCCCTCCCTCGCAACTTATCCACGAAAGCTTCCAATTGGTACCTATACGTCGACCAATAAGCCCCCCCTTTCCCGTCTCCGTGGCCTTCATGGTCCTCTTGAGGATGGCGACCATGATGACCATGGTGGTGACCGTGATGACCGCTCTTCCCTTTACCAGCCTTCTGCGTCATTTCTTCAGCCTTCCCCTTTACTTCACCGGCGGCTTGAGGGACATCCTTAGCCTTCTCTGCAGCAGTTTGAGGAACATCCCTAGCCTTATCCGCGGCAGTTTGAGAGGCATCCTTGGCCGTGTCTGCAGCGGTTTGAGGCGCCGCCCTAGCTTTCTCTGTCGCAGTTTGAGAGGCATCTTTAGCCTTCTCTGTGGCGGATTGAGGTACCGCCCTAGCCTTCTCTGTGGCAGTTTGGGAGACATCCTTGGTCTTCTCCTCGACAGTTTCCTTAGCCGACTGAGCCGCCGTCCCAAGTGCTGGCTTCTCCTCAGTCGACTTCGAACCCCAAACGTAACGTTTCTTGTATTGTGTCTTGCCAGTCTTCTTGTCCGTAATCGAGATGAAGTGGTAGAGATGGGGCATCATCGCGTTGTAGAAAAAGATGATCTTCTTCTCCGTCTCGACCTTGATGGAAGGTAACTCCCAAACGCGAGGGATAAGGTGGAACGCCCAGGCGCGTTGGAAGTCGGTGTAGATGGAACAGTGGACCTCGTACTCCTCGCCTTTAGGAGCGTTGACACTGGACTCGAAGAGAAGGGTCGAATTCATAGCGGCGTCTACGCGTGGATCGTCCTTATCCAAACGAGCTTTGGCCGTAATGACGTGGTGAGGTGAACCCGCGTTCAAAGCGAATCGAGTGAACGAAAGGACGTAGGTATCGTCCATGAGACTTCCACCGCCAAGGTCGTATTTCCATCTGATGTCTTTCTTGGGGATCCAGGGCGTCGTCGTCATCCAAGCTTCCGTCGACATAATCTTCCCAACACTACCCTCCCCCTCGCCACCCTCGTCTTCTTCGTTCAAGATCTCCCGGAACAAGTGGGCCGCGGGATGGAATTGCCAATGAAAGGCTTCCATCAAAATGATGTTCTTCTTCTTGGCGGTTTGGACGAGTTTGATCGCCTCTTCGTGGTTATCCGTGAACGGCTTCTCCACCAAAGCTGGTTTTCCAGCTTCGATCGCTTTAAGAGCCCATTCGTAGTGCATGGAATTGGGAAGCGAGATGTAGACGAAGTCGACTTCGGCGTCATTGAGAAGCTCTTCGTACGACCCGAAGAACTTTTGGAAGCCGTATTTCTTGGCGTAGGACTTAGCGGTAGCGACATCGCGCGATGCGATAGCGTATAAAACGACATCAGGGTGCATCTCAGCGGGATGAATGACTGATAAACATTCTAATTAGTCAAGATACGAAGATGGATAAGGGTAGGCTCACTCGAAGCAGAATTGATATCGGCAGTCGAGAGAATACCGATTTTCAGGGGATGTTCTTCCTTTTTGGGCGCAGAACGCAACCAGGAGTACGCATATTCCTGAAGATAAGTCAAATTCTGGAGAACGGAAGCCATGTTTAGTGTTTGTGGTGAAGAAGAGAGGGCGAAAGAGAAGGTCAAACGCTGAGGAGGACGAAGTGGGGTATCCGGATTATATGGTGGTCAGCCCCAGGGAGTTCGTCACCAAGTGGCGCATGGATGTGGGTGGCGGGATCGACGTCATCGGACCACAAGTCCATAACGAGCCAGCCTCATCTCGCCAAGAGAGTGCTCAAACCAGGTACTGAGCGCTGAGCATTGGTATCGTACAACATTGATACGTGAACTGCAAGCGTCCAACTACCGGCATAGCGATGAACAAGCTGCAGACGACGTACTAGATTTCATCTTATTTCAAATTTCTTTACTCTCCCCGCGGCAACTCGAGCTCCTCAGGACCAAAACTATCTGGGAGTAACTCATCCAGATCTGTTTCTCGTACTCCGCCTTCAGTAAAAGTTTCGTCATCCGATGGAGAAGGATAATTCGCCGGTACCAAAAGAATTGGCATTTTGAGAGAAACGAACTCTCGGAGAACTTGACGACACATTCCGCATGGCGAAATGGGTTTTTCGACGTTACTACGCGGGTTTGAATTGAGGAAGGAGGAAAAATCACAGACAACTCACGTTACAACCGCCAACCCAGAAAAGGATCTGATTCCTTCGCTCTGATAACGTTCTCTATGAGCGACGTCTATGAAAGTGTGTGTGCATGTCGATGACTCACGACAGCTTTCACGATGGCTGTCCTCTCAGCGCAAATGGCTCCACCTATCCAAAACTTCAGCGTTGGTGGCCTAAACCAAACGGGCTGCCTCACCATACGATGCATTCTCAATGTTAGCCCCCTTTATGATCTTTCCATCAGAAGTCAGAAGAGCCGCACCGACAGGGAACTTTGAATATGGGCTATATGTTCCCTTTTTTGCTGAAGAGTTCAAAAACGATGTTTGATAAGCCCGATCAACAATCGACAAAAACATACCTTCAAAAGCGCCTTCGATCAACAGTTTTCTATCTTCTGGCTTCAATTTTGAAGTAATTGCCATCTTCGTCAAAGATGAAGTGTGGTTGGAGCCTGAGGAAGTCGTTGAGGACGACGGGCTTGAGAGTCACTGACTCGGCTCAGCGGATTGAGAGCACGTGACCCCACCCCGCCGGCTGAACAGAATGCAAAAGCTTTGCCGTGAGGTCAGAAGTTGCCGTTTATAGTTTGTCGCAACAGCCCAAGCATCAATCAGACAATCCCCTCGCCTTTTACTAGGGGATTCCGTGCTGCTTCGGCATCTAATGTTGCGTTCTAATCTTTGGAACCTCTCTCCTCTCTTGAGGATTTGAATCTCTTTTTATGCATCCTTGAATTGTACTTTTTCTCTCTTGGTTTCGTAAAGTTTTGTTCGGTTTCGCAACCAGCAACATGAGCATGAGGAGAATTATAATAATCAATTATAAAGAGTTGTTTCTATGTACAAAATTTTGACAACTAGTCTTCTCCCCGAAATCACCCCAATGGGCATTGTGATTTTCCGAACTTAATGTCGTTGAAATATGGACCTGAGGGGGGGGGGGGGTTATTAAACAGTATTGAGAGGACACGAGTGGTAGGCACAACGCACCAGCATGGTTGTTGACCGAAACGTCCAACAGTGACTTTCCCGCGGTACAGTTCTTTTAAAACGAAAGTGGCGTCAGCCCCCACGCAAAGAAAGAGAGCGCTGAAAAAGTACGCACAAGGTCCTCCTGTCCAAGACAAGTTTGCACTTTGACCGCTTGGCCAGCAGCGTTGACATCGTCAATATGGATTTCATGCGACGCGTGTTGGAAGTCCAAGAACAAAGGTGGAAGTCTCGGAACGGGATCATTCTGGTTCGTCACGAAGGAAAAGTTATCCCCAATATTCTTATCAATGAAATCCGCCCATTCTTGGTTGCCAGAGCGAGGAAGACCGAACATATGCGCTTCGAGAGGGACGTCTGGGAGGAGTTGGCTGAACATGATACCATCGAACACGGCTACAGCACCACCTGTAAGTCAAAGTAAATCAGCGTCGGAATGGTGTTTGGACAGGAAAATGGAAAACGGGAGGGAAGACGCACCTAGAGAGTGGCCGGTTACAATGATCTTGGTAGCGCCCGTACTTTTCAAGCCGCTTTGCACGGCTTGCAGAATTTGATCGGCGGTACGTTCAAATGTGCTTTGGAAACCCGAGTGAACACGGATATCAGCTAATGAAACAAGGATTTAAAAAATGATCAAAGAAGAACGGGATCGGGGCCCGTACTGTCAGCAGTAGCAGGGAAGAAAGTTGCGTTGGCCTCGACGAGGGCTGTCTCGAGATCGTTCAGAACAGAGAGGCTGTTGGTAGTGATAAATATGCCGAGCTTGAGTGGGTAACAGAAGGGGGACATTACACTTTATCCTTCTCCGTACCCTGATGCGCGACTATAATAGCATTGGTCGTTTTGTCATGAGTTACCAAGACTTGACAGCTTTTTGTCAGTTCGGCCTTTAGTCCTTCTCGAGAGCAACATACATCTGGGGATTGAGCCGCCATCTACATGCAACCAACGTACGCCATCAATAATGGATGGATGCGCGAGAGTAGGAGCCGACGTACCACCACCAGTCAAGAGTACTTGGTTAGGGCCCAACGCGTCACAAGGTGCACCACAACTCCAGTTCGCCACGGTCTCACTGCTGCAATATGCAACACGACTGAACAATGCAGGCCTTAGCAACGTGGAAGCGACCTGTGTTTGCGAGAGATTTTGACGAACTGCCGCGCGGGCGTAAACTTTTGGGAGAGGAAGTGCTTGACTGGTCGAAAGACGAGAAAATAGATAGAGAAGGGCGGAGAGGGCCGGGAATATCATCTTGAGTTGCCTTGCCGAATAAAAAGTGTGGACCAGCCAGGTAGAAGAGAAAAGTATACAGAGAAAAAGGAAATAATGACGGATCAACCGACGAATTGAAGAAGAAGAGAATGAGATGGGGGAAGGAGGACAACCACAAGCCGTGTCGCAACCATGGTTCGTTTGATCCCGATGTAACGTGTGCATCGATGTCGGTTATTTATTCGGCTAGATTAGGACGGGCGCTTACGCCGAAGGAGGCCAACCGCAACGGACAACTTACAGGCATCGTGCTGATTGGGCCTGGCGCTGAGCATTGATTACATAGTTAGCTGAGGGTGGTCTCGAGGGAGATTTTGAAGGGTTGAATGCTCCCGAATCGAGCTATGTACTCACCTGCTCTTTGACCATCACATCAGTTGTTCGTTGGCCGATCATCCTGCTGTTGTTTGATCAACATGCGTGCAGGAAGTCGTAACAAAGATACTCACCAACGGATCCGCAGATGACCTGGTGAGTCTGTGCTGTCGTGACCGCCCGACAAGGCAGATAGAATCGAGTCCTGGCTCGATATATTATCTCCGCCACCTGGACCGTGTGTTTTCGTGCCTTGCAGGCAAAAGGTGGCAAATCGCTCTTAAGCCCATTTGGCTCTGAGGCCAACCCGTCATCATCGATGCGAATTCATCATCAGTGTCGTCACCAAGTCAAGAAGCTCAAGGAGGCAATGGTCGTCCTTAACGCACCTGCTTCACTTTGTCGCTCGAGGGGAAGGTTCAGAAAGCCATTTTAGAGCCTTTGTGCATTCCATGGTCGTCGTTCAGCATGACGAGAGGGCGATTGGCCCGTGCGCACTCCGAGAAATTGCTGGGTTAAGGTTGGATGGACATTCCCGAGATAAGACCGAAGTAACAGAACCACACACCCATCAGCGCTTGGACGCATATAGTTATGATTCAAATCGTTATTCACCCGCCTTCACCTCTTCTCTTCAGCTACCACCACTGCTAAAAGCTCTGACGATGCACTCGACGACCCCAGTCTTCAAGATCATCCCAACCACGCAAAAGTATGACTGGGGAAAGGTCGGAAGGCATTCCAAGGTCGCGCAGTTTGCTGAACTGTCTCGAGTCCCAAACTTCACGCTGGACGAATCTGCACCTTATGGGGAGGTAAGTCTCTTATACGCATCTCGGCGAGATGGCTCTAATAGTTTAAAACCTGCTAGTTGTGGATGGGAACACACCCATCTGGGCCTTCACGAGTCTTCGCATCTGGCGAGATCCTGTCAGAACACCTCCAGAAGCACCCAGACCTACTGAGCCAAGGCGTAATCAAGAAATTCAATGCGTCTAACGGAAACTTGCCCTTCTTGTTCAAAGTTCTGTCGATCGAAAAGGCGTTAAGCATTCAAACCCATCCCGACAAGAAGACGGCAGAGGTACTTCATGCCAATCAGCCGCATATCTACAAAGGTATGTCACTTCCACTATCTGAGCATATATGGTATGTCCAGTTGTATCGATGCCGACGTCGTGATAGATCCCAATCACAAACCGGAGATGGCTATTGCCATCACTCCGTTCCGAGCTCTCTGCGGTTTCCTTCCGTTGCTTCAAATTTCCATCTACCTCCGCACCACTCCCGAATTTTCTGCACTCATTCCCCAAACTATTGTCGAGAGTTTCATCACCCTCGTGGGGCTACCAGATGCAAATGCGTCCGGCCCCGCCGAGAAGGCGGCACTCAAGACTGTGTTCGAAGCCGTGATGACGGCAGAAGAACATCACTTCAAAGCTCAATTAGCCGCGTTGGTTCAACGATACGAAAGCGGCGGAGCAAGGGGAATGGAAGGGGAGAACCAAACTGTTGTCGATCTTGTGCTCCAACTCAATCGCCAATTCCCCGGTGATATTGGTGTCTTTTGCGCTTTCCTGTTGAACGACGTGTCGTTGAAACCAGGAAATGCCATATTCCTCGGAGCTGGCGAGCCTCATGCATATGTATCCGGCGGTGAGTACTTCGATCTATATTGTGCGGAGTCATGATATTTATTTGCTTATCAGACATTATGGAATGCATGGCCAACTCAGACAATGTGATTCGTGCGGGACTAACACCGAAACTCCGTGATATCCCCAACCTCGTATCTGGTCTTACATACATTTCAGCACCTCCGAGCAAGCACGTTGTTTACCCAGAGTCGTTCAAAGGTGCCGAAGGATTGAGCACACTGTATGACCCCCCCATACCCGAGTTCTCTGTCGTCCATGTTCAAGTTCCACATGGCGAGGAAGAGAAGCATGAACCTGTCGCTGGACCCAGCATCACCGTTGTCACAGGTGGACAAGGTAGGCTACACTGGGGGAGTGGCGAAGACTGGGAAGAGCTTGCGGTCTCGTTGGGTGATGTCTTGTTTATTGCCGCCGATACCGAGGTGAAATTCTCGGGTGCAGAAGAGGCCAACTTTGAATTGTACCGAGCTTTTGTCGAGGCGTAGAACTTCCTTGACGTGGTGAACTAGGGAGTTGTATCAATATTGTAATTTTGGACGTTGGGTTGATTATTTCGTAGAAGCATTGTCGTTCTGTATCTCATACACGATTTATATATTCGGAACTTGGGCTTATTGCGAACGAATTTGGTCAGTTGAAACCCGGCTTCTGATTGGTTGTCTCCGTGGACCGTCCATACATATGTCCACGGTCCACGAAGTCCTTACAATTACATAATAAATAAGTCCCTTTCCTTGAACCAATCGCAAAATATTGGACCTTGCTTTGGACCTTACCCTCTTGTCGTGTACACGCCTTCTTCTCCCGGGTATGCACAACCGAATGCTCTTGCATGGACATCCTACAGCCTATCAGAAAACTACGTGGGCTTTTTGGTGATTGATTGCACTCAAAATTTAGGCATGAAGAATTATCTGCAAGCGCTGCCTCGTTGCGGCATGGGGAGGCCCCTGGAGGTTGAAGCTTTTACAAGAGGTTGTCCCCGAAGACTCTTCAATCCGGATCTCAAACTCCCGCATATACTCTCGCCTCAAACCCATAAACCGGAGAAGCTTGAGCAGACGCGTAGCGGGTGGGTTACAAAAGGCAACGCAAGTCGTGCACATGGTGCATTCACAGGGCTGTCGATTCCAACTTGACGAGCTAATCATGTACCCCAATGGCTCTGAAATGTCCCCAGACAATCTCCAATCCAGCTCCATGCGAACCCCATTAGTGATTCACGGTCCGTGACGGTTAGTCTTCAAACTGGTACCTCTGACTGACGTGCACAATTTTAGGATTGCATTGAAGTAATTACAAGGTATATACGGAACTCAAAATCATTTTGATTCTCTATTAACGTGGTATTCGTCAAATGCTCATTCGTTTATATTTTTAACTTAGGTCTCGAGCGCGTGCCCATGAACCAATAAACGGCGGCCAGAAATTCTCGAGGTTGACGGCAGCTGATACGTTCAGTCCATTGTACCTGTCGCCGTCGGTACATGTCTATGGCGGATGACGGGATATCCGAGAGAGAGGGATTGTGTTTTGAGAATTTTCGTTCGTCCCTCCGCGCTATCAACCAATCCTGGAGTTGGCAAGTTCTCAGGACGTCGAGAACAATGGGTGGATTTCCCATAAAAGTCAAGGATCTTCCCAAATATATGCTGTGATCGTGTCAAGATTCCGCATATTCGCTCTGCATCGATCATTTAAACTCTAGTTCGGGACCTATTACTGGCCTCGAGTTACGGAAGCGACTCCACGAGGATAACTGTTTACTACCGCATTGGATCTGGAAGAGTTTGCCGCATATGTGAGCGACTCTGCCTTTCTTTACTCCAGATGAGATGACAGTGACAGCGGCGTACACCACAAGATATTTTGATTTTGATTTTTCGTGTTTTCTTGGTATGAACGCGACGTTTCGAAGGAAATTTTTCAAAAGCAAACTCATGGCCATGCGGTCACTCGAGGCGTCGTTTTATCCTTGATTTCTGATCTGATCCTTGATCCTTTGCAGGTGCTGGCTTTTCACGGCAATCGGTAACTACGCTTCCGGAGGGTGAACGGAGTCTTTGAGCTCTGACCACCAAGTGTTGGTCGGTAAAAGTTGACCTAGTGTTCTTTGAATTCGGACATGAAAGTGCCGACCAAGAACCGTGCTGCTGGACTCAGAGTCGATAAGGGTTTGTCGTCAGATACCCGACATCTTAGTGAGGCTTGACCAGCGCAGTCCAGATCCGTCCTACACACCCATCATCGATATAGCTTTCTGATATTTGATATTGGAATCCTGTGCAAGTTGACGGGTACGTACACCTCCTGCTTCATCCGTTCTACAAGAATCTGGAAGGCAAGCTGCCGCATGATCCCTTTCTTGTCATACTATTCTAGGTATTTCTACCCCCTCAGTATGTCACTTCCAGGAGCTGCCGTAGGCGTTTCTTCTAGATCTTGAGGCCTGCGATCAGGTGGGTGGATATATTTTCGTGCACTACAGACAGGCACGAACGTGCATGTAGTGGGGCATTCAGAAAAATGGCCATTGTGGACGGGACCAACGACGGGGTGTCCCCGCTTGATTGCCTTCCATCGTCGCGCAATAGGCTGGTATCCATTGGTATCATGTTCAAGCTAGTCGGTTTACCTACAACGAGAGCGTATTTGCTGCTGCGTTTGCGTGGTCGCCGGTACGTCCACTGCCTGAAGCAATAAATAACTCACATACCCCCTTCACGTTCTTTGCATCTTCCATTCCGTCCTACAAACGCCTGTACGCCACCAAGTTGGGATCACAATCGTTCAAGATCAGTTGGCGGGTAAACCCCGCGAACGTCACTTGTTGCGTTCCTGAGAAGTCTAGGATTAAAATAAGCGAATACCGTTCTCGGTGCGAAAGCTTACTCTTCACGGTACTATCGCTGGGATTGCAGCGAAAGGACCATAGATTTTATGGAGCAGAGGGCTGGAGCAAGCCAAGACCTGGACTCAGGTTCGAGGAAGGTCGAGAGTTAGTATGTGTGATTTCAATTTGAGGATATAGTTAGCAACAATGTCCGCGAGAGTCAGTGCCTGTGGGCCGGATCTGCTTACCTTGGGAACTACGCACCTCCTATTGGCTTATACAGTGAGCGAATTATTATTGGTCCCCTGATGGCCTCGGGGGTAGAACTTCAATAAAAATGAGACGTGCCGATGACAGGGGTTGTCTTATGCGACGATGTCGGTACTGCCACGCTCGCGGGAGTAATTAGTCGTTGATTGAGGATGATCGGTGCTTCCAGGCCTCTCAGCGAATTGAGTAGAGCAAATCATGAACCAAAGCAGATAGATGACCTCATCTTATCCCGATAACTTTGAGGAAGACACCTCTTTAACATGGTAGATTCTGTTGGAGCAATAATACCCGTGATTGTATCTAGTTCGGAACTTCAGCAAAATTTAATATACTCACCAATGTATGAATCCGGAAGAATAGTCGCACCTCGACGCGGAGAACTTAGGAAAGGTGATATCGAGGTGATAGAAACACATATGGTGGTGGAGTGGGAACGGGAGAGTTACGGGAGAGATTAGAGATCGTGTTGCAAGTTTTCTGGGAAAGTCGACAAGGTGATGTTCTTTCGCCTAGAATGGACGCGAGGCTGGACCTCAGTGCAGTTATACCAAAAATACCTTACCAGCTGGGCCGAGTATTAACACTTCCTAGGGGTCGATTTTGCGTATAAAAGCTGGGGGGGGGGAATCTACTGGATTTCTTCAGTCGAGCTCAATTCAGTTCTACTACAACAACTTTCTACTCACAAGATGTTCGCCCGTGTTTACTCTGCCTTCTTCTTCCTCCTCTTCGCTTTGCCTCTTCTGGCATCAGCTGCGAGCGTCGACGTAGCTGCTCGTTGGGGTAGCCAAGAGTGCGACACTGGTTCCCTTACGTGCTGCACAAGCACTGAATCTGTATGTCAATATCAGTTCTTCTCAGTTCAGCATCTGACCACCGCGTAACAGGTCAGTTCATTGTCCTCGCTCAATACCCTTTTGCTCGGCTTGCTCGGTGTCGTCATTGGCGATCTCACTGGAGTGATTGGTCGTAAGTCCACCCAAAATTCAAAGGAACATCGATAATGACTTCCCATACTAGTCACCTGCAACTCGGTTCTCGGCGGTGAAAGCTGCACCCAGCAACCAGTTTGCTGCACTGACGTTACGGAGGTAGGTTCAGCCCCATGCCCTTGAGAAAACTAGCTAAAGCATCGAGCAGGTTTCCCTTATTGGACTCAATTGCTCTCCCGTCAATGTCAATTTGTAGTCGGGCTAGCTGGAAGAGCGATTCCAAGGCAATGCGCTCTCATATACGCACCCGTAGTACAATGGAACAGTACTTAGCAGCTCGAATATGGAATATATCTGAATGCTATTTGTGAACTCACTGCTTTGCTTGAGATCGTTAGCATCACTTGTTGAGGAAATCGTGGCTTCCAGATACATATTTTTTCAGAAGTGGAGCATCAACGAAAAATACGAAGACCAACCAATTGTAAGGCAGAGGACGATCTCTCTGATGACCTGCCAGCACCCGTTTGGATGATATAACCGCAACTCGAGCCTGTAGGTTGACGATTCTATTTTCCTGTGAATCGTTGTTGGAAAGGCGATGTTGACAGCAGGGCTTGTTTGGGACCGGTGTTTACCGTGACCAGCACTCCGAGTTTCCCGGAACCCCTCCCAAAGTCAAAATCCTAGCTCAGTAACTGGACACTTCGTAACTATCATGACTCCCATATCAATACTGTACATCTGGACACTTGCCAAGCCCCTTCAAGGTTGTAATCATCACAGAATGCCGCATGGCCTGACAGCTATCAACCTATCAACCAACCACCCCATATCGGACCCCCCGTGGAGGCCGGTGCCAGAGTCATGGAAAGTTGCAACTTGGCACTTGCAATACGGTATGAACGCAACCTGAGAAGACATACATCTTCAGCTCCTTCATTGGACACCTACCATATATAAACCTCACGGAACCGAGCCTTTGACGTCAGACCCTTGTGCTTGACTCGGACGAACATAACTTAATATCAACCAACCTCACCGACTACCCCAGTAT
Source organism: Pluteus cervinus (assembly GCA_004369065.1). NCBI lineage: Eukaryota > Fungi > Basidiomycota > Agaricomycetes > Agaricales > Pluteaceae > Pluteus > Pluteus cervinus. The sequence continues at coordinate 33,128 of ML208414.1, forward strand.
CTTCAACCTTTAAACGTACCCTTCAAACGACACCAATCTCAACATTCGAATTCGACCCCCGCAAACAAATGTCGCACATCACCGCTACATCACAACAAACCCGGTTTGCTCATAACATATCCGACCCCACATCAAAAGATCTCGACTTACACACTTTAAACGTCGGCGTCAGCAGTTCAAGTGGAAAACGCGATCTTCTTGTGGATGCTCATCTTCAGTTGATCGAAGGCGTTCATTATGTTCTCGTCGGACGTAACGGAGTGGGAAAATCGACATTGCTGAAGGCGTTGGGGGAGCGAATTATACCTGGGATCCCACGGAATTTGAGGATCCTTTACTTGGAACAGGTTATTGGAGAGGGGGGTGAAGATGTGGTTGCTGGGGAAGTGGTGAAGGGGATGGGCGATATGACGCCTGTGGAATATGTTGTCAAGAGTGATCGGATCAGAGAAAGAGCTTTGAAGGAATCAGAAGGTTAGTCGACTTGGTGCTCCCTGAAATTGCTGAAATACCCCCGCTTTAGTCCTTCGAAATGCGCTTGAACATGCAGATGATCCTGTGGTTGTGATCAAGGTTGCCAGAACTCTCAAATTTGAACGCAAAAAGGAGGAATTGGAAGAGGCCAAAAAGACTGCGATGCTACGGAGTGGCGCAAGAGGGATGAAGGCACGGAAAGAGTTGAAAGATCTCGAGGACCAAATCGAGCAAGAGGAGGCCAAGTAAGTGAAAAGTACCCTTTCAAGCCGACTAATCTGACGATTTAGCTTCATAGGTTCAAAAAAGAAGACGCAGAGGTCATTTCCGGCGAAGAGATTGCTAACGCCACCACCGATGCGATGGATATGCTCTCTGAACTGGAAACTAGTCTCGAAGTGGTACGCTCTTAAGCCAGTTCTGACCCACTACTTGGTCATTGAATATCAAAACTCGGAAGATGTCTGCTTCTACAGCCTCCGAAAGGGCAGAGAAGGTTCTCCGCGGTCTTGGTTTTAGAAACCGCCACCTCGCTCTTCCACTGTCGTCCCTTTCTGGAGGTTGGGTGAAACGATGCAGCCTTGCATCCATCCTCTTTCAACCTTGTGATATCCTCCTCCTTGACGAGCCGACAAACTTTCTCGATCTCGCTGCTGTTGTTTGGCTGGAGACGTACTTGGCCGAACGCCAGCATCCAAGTGATCCAACCGTCGTTGTGGTCTCCCATGACAGGCAATTCGTCGATAATGTCGCAGAGGAAGTTCTTATCTTACGCGAGGCGAAGCTAGAGGTCTACAAGGGAACTTTGACGGAATACTATACCACACGAAGCCAACAACAGCGAAGGATGACGAAAATGAAAGGTTTAGCGGGATCTTTAACATCAACACTTCCTATCTAAAGTGTATTCCGTCCACAGCCGCCCAATCGCGTCAAGAAGCCCACATGAAGAAGACCATCCAAGGCAATATCAAAGCTGCTAAATCCACTGGTGACGACAAAAAACTCAAACAGGCCGCCTCACGACAAAAGAAACTCGACGAACGAATGGGTCTAGAAGTTGGTCTGCGAGGTGGTCGATTTAAACTCAATCGTGACCTCGCTGGTTATCACCTTAAAAATCGTGCTGATATCGAGATACCACAAGACGACCCAGCGTCTAGGATGGAGTTACCGAGTGAACCAAGTACGGAGCTAAGGTTCCCTGGTGTACTGGTTGGATTCGAGAAAGTTAGCGTGGGGTACAAGCCGAAAGGTACAGCCGTCACGTCTGTGCCCGCGATTGTGAAGGGCATCAATCTGGGGATATACCTTGGTGGGAGAGTGGGTATTGTGGGTATGAACGGTGCTGGAAAGTCGACTCTGATCAAGTGTATGGTCGGGACATCAAACGACCACGACGATGGATTCTCTTCCTTGCTTGGGATAGAATCACTAGCGACCAAGGCGTCGAATGGGAATGGCGGGGACTTGGTTACACTGGGAACGGTGACGAGGCATCCGAAAGTGAAGATTGGATATTATTCACAGCAGGCTGTTGAAAAGATGGAGGAGTTGGGAAAGAGGGAACCAAAGCTATCTGCACTGGGGTTGTTTCTTGCCGATGCACGGGCTTACGCGTCGTCCATGGGGAGTTCTGTTAGCAGTGGGACTGCATTGGAACACGAAGCGAGGGGTCTCCTGGCTTCGGTGGGTCTCCAAGGGAAGGTAGTATCTGACGTCCCGATTTGTGTTTTATCTGGAGGGCAGAAGGTACGTCTACAGTTGCTGTCGTGGTTGATGTGGCTGATGAGTTTATTATAGGCTCGTCTCGTCCTTGCTCTGCTCTTTCGTCGTGGTGTCCCACATATGCTTATACTCGATGAGCCGACGACCCATCTCGACAGTGATACTGTCATTTCATTGGCGCAAACTCTCAATTCATTCCAAGGTGCACTTGCGGTTGTCAGCCACGATCGTTTCTTTATTCGTGCCGTTATACAAGGTGAAAGACCTCCAGAGTTTGAACGAGATGGTCAAGGGGACGATAGCGATGATGGTTATGGGGATGGAGACGGAAGTGACGATGGTGAAAATGACGCTGATCTAGGAGGCTGGAAAGATGGAAAGAAGGGGACGGTGTATCTTCTGATGGATGGGGTGCTGAAGGAATTGGAAAATGGCGTCGAAGAGTACGAGGAGGTCGCATTGAAGAAAGGGAAGAAGCCAGTTCAACCTAAGCCGGCCACTGGCAAAGGGAAGGATGTGGGTAAGGCGCCTGTGAAGGGGAAGAAAGGGTGAATCGAGGGCCACAATCCAGAGTTTGCCGCAGCCGTTCGTTCGTACGCATCTGGTAATCGCACAATGATACAACTCTGTTCTGTCCATATCGCAAACCTAACCTGGTTAATTCACTGTTTGAAAGCCCTAGAAGGATAGAACGATGATGGAGAGTGCTCATCGCTTCGTTTCAATCCAGACGTCGGTTGTAACCCCGGCATGGTGGCACGATTTGGGGTGAATATGCGGCTTCACTGAGGCCGTGGTGACTCATTCGTCCATCAGCCTAACCCCACGCAGTTTCTGAAACCGGGGACACTTTCAAACTACAGCTTTCCGACCTTAATTTGGATAGAACAATGGGGAGTAGATGTACCGTTTATGGATACGCAGACCCGAGAAACAGTAGCGGGTGGATAGTAGAATGATCGTGGGTTATTGGCACATTATCTGACTCAGGCTTCAAGGGAAGATAATCAAATGATGAAGCCTGCCACAGCCAGATCGACGCAGCTCCCGCTCTGCAGCACTTTCCCTGACACGAACGAGAAGAACCGCTAACCACCTCGATATACATCGCCCTGTATAAAACGGCTTAGCTATGGCCGTGACTCTCAGAATCCTCTTCGGCCACATCATCGTCAATGATACGCCCAAACCTGATAATCTTTCGCGATCGGGGTTCATGTACTTTCAAAGAAGGAACGATCGAGTCAGTCCTGTGTTCCTCGTCAGAAAAATAATGGACGGTGGATCGTTCTCCATTCGGCCAGTCGATTATTGGTTTAGTGGCTTGACGGTGGCTACATCTGTGTGGTGGATCTGTCCACATCTGTCCACAGGGTCCGGGCTCAGGTAACCTGGACGTGACTTGTGACACATCAACACATGGACGTGACGAGACGCGCTTGAGCAAGTTCAACTTTCCAATATCGCTTTTTGACGGGGGACGTGTAGCATTTCACCAAAAAAGGGTAGTAGCAGGGCCTGCTGAAAGATATTTCGCGAGTATTTATATCGGTGCGTCCAACTCACTCCTTCAACCGCTCCCCAACGATGTCTAAACCCGTTGCTGTGGCAGATCCTCAGGCTGCAGCGCCTGCGAACCCCACCCCACAGTCTCCTCATCGCCCTCCGAATCACCAACCCATCTGCCAGGATACTCCGCTAAAGCTGAGCTCTCACACAATGGAATCTGGTCACGAGAGTGTACAAGTCCTAAAGAATGTTCTTCGTGGCGAACTCGGCTCAGCAGCACGACGTGACGACGGCGGGCGCGACTTCCTGGAACGCGCGTTTCGAGATATCGTGGACCCCATCAAGATCAGGCAGTTCTTGACATTGTGCGACCTCTACGACGACGACCAGAAACGCTGGAGTGCTGTTCCAGCCAACCCCGGGAAAGAATCAGAGCTCTATCCCAAGTTCGCTCCCATATTCGAAGCCATTCTTCAATACCAGGACTTCGGCGTGCAACGTCGCCAAGTGGTGGACTGTAGCAGTACCAAGGTCAATCACCACGGTGACGGGAAGGACCTGACCACCTCCCCCGATTTCGTGATTCTGGGCCACAGCGGAACTGCTTTTAATCAGCAGGCTTTCCCTATTACCCCGACGTATGCTCAGTGCGTCAGTCCTTTGGAAATCAAAACCGAAGCCAACACAGAAGGCTTCCCTGCTCATATCGCCCAAGTAGGCGTGTATGCTCGGTAAGCTTCATCTTCATTCTTTTGTCTGGGCACTATCTGACGCGACCCTAGGCAATGCTTTATAGAGCAGTCTAACCGATTGAAAGTGTATTCGGTGTTGCTGACAGAGACCTACATCCGGTTGCTCCAGTACGACCGGGGTGGGATGATGTTCTCGTCTGAGTGCAACATCCACGAGGACCCAGAGACGTTCGTCCGACTGATTCTTGGACTTGCATCTGGTGAAGATTCAGTCGGTTTCGATACCAGCATCTTCTGGCAGAATGGAACACGTTATATCAGGTCCCTCAATAAACAGGGAGAGGTGGTTGACTACCGTGTCGTAGGGGATGGAGCGCCTGTGTTTAGTCGGAAGGCGATCTACGGGCGGGGCACCTGTTGCTGGCGTGTCTTAGATCCTCAAACTCAGGAAGAATATATCATCAAGGAGGCGTGGCATTTGGATGGAAGGGATGAAGTTGAGTATCTCGAAGAACCTGCCGTTCAAAAGGTGGCTGGTGTTGGGAAACTTGTGGTTCCAGAAACCAATCCGTCGAAGACGATTGTCCGAATCCGCGGTTATCCCCAAGCGCCCAACCAATTCCAGGATCGTACCTGGTGTCGAATGATCCTTGAAGCATACGGGCCTAACTTGGAGTCATTCAAATGTGGTCTTCATTTACTCGAGGCTTTTCAAGACCTTGTCGAGGGTAAGTGTTATTTCCATTCCTTCCCAGATCCACTATGAACTCACGGCCGCACACACTGGTAGCCCATCGAGACTTATTCATTGCCGGTATCCTTCATCGGGACATCAGCATCCACAACACACTCTTTGGGAAACCAAATGCACCGAAGGGTCAGCGTGGGATCCTCATTGACTTGGACATGGCGATCCGCACAAGTCGGAAGGAGAGTATGGCGACGGCTGATCGAACGGTGTGTAGCCTCCCGCGTCTAATGTCTATCTTTTAATGACAATATTCATAGGGAACCCGTGCCTTTCAATCCGTCTCTGTTCTCCGAGGCTATACCAAGCCCAAGTCCTCCGAGGGGCAGTCTGAGCCCTCAGGGCTCCCCCACGATCACATGGATGATTTACAATCCTTGTTCTATGTCCTTTGTTGGGTGTGCTACCGTTTTAGCGCTCCCATAGGAGAGGAGAACCGCTGTCTAGACCTACCAGACTTCCTAGCCCAGTGGGATTCCGGAGACGCAAAAACCGCCGCCGCTGAAAAATTCACATTTTTATCAGAGCCTGTTCCGCGTCTCCCACTCTACTTCCAACGCAACGGTGCATTCGATATTCTGCTGAACGGTCTCAGAGAGACATTTCGAGGCGTCGAGATGTACAAGTCAGAAGTGGCGCCTGTTCCCAGATCATACGAAAGAGGAACTCTGGCAGAAACGTTTGAGGATATCGAAAACGATTATCAGGTCATCCTCACATGTGTCAAGCTGGCAATACAGCTATGGGAATCCCCCGTTGCTCCAATGGAGGTGACGCCCTCTGCTGTGAACAAGCCAAAATTGAAGTTACCTTCCAATATCGTCAATGCTTTAAATCGGGTTCCCCCAGTTCCTCCCAGCCAAATGGACGGCTTAGTGGCACCTGATCAACCTGCGATGGGTGTCGTGGGCCAGTCAATGTCGTCAAGCGCCAGTTCCGAGCATTCTGCTTCCAGGAAACGTTCCAGGATCTCTTTGCAGGACCAAGGGGGCCGACTATCACATTCCGGAACGCCAGAACCCAGCGGGACACCTGATGTAGGGGTGACAGGCCAGGATGAAGAGCGGTCGCCAGCACAGAAAAAGAAACGAGGAAATTAGCACGTGGGTAGGTTAGATGCATCGTGACAGCGCGTCTGCTTTGTAGCTAATTATACTAGTAGTTTGTTCTTGAATCGAGTGGACGACGTTAATGTTTGCGCGGTTATTAGGCCCACAAGAAAGCTAATCGTGTTGACCAACCTAGATCGCGTGATCAAAAGAGCTGGAACGACGTCACGATCGGCTGAACAGCTTTGATTTCAACCTCTGATTTTTAGCAAGGTAATTGTAGGACATATCACGACAACGAACGGGGTGAGAATTCTTCGAAATGGTGATCCCGGTCAATGTTGTCCTGCGGCGCAGTCAGGCACTCCCACGACCTTCAGCCAGCACTTGGCCTTCAATCACCTACTGTACTTCTTATCCCCAGATGTGGCCCTTCTCCCTCGGGGATCGACAATTAGCGGTGCATCGCACCCCCGTCACCGTGTTCTACGGATTGGCTGATAAAATCGAGGTCTTGCTTTACGAGGCTCGTAAGCACCGAATTCAATTTTGACCACTGGTTTTGAAGTGGTTTGACTCAAAGTTGGACCGACAACACGCTAATCATGCCACTAGGACCTTGCTATCGTGTTGAAAAGAATGCGGGCTTTATGCGTTATGCTTTGCTGGCCTACGACTGCGGTCACCGCTTTGGAGACTTCGGCTCCTCGTCGTTGACGTGCGTCTCCGGTGTTGAAGGAGCGAAAGCTATTCTTAACATCCCTGACAAAAACCCATTTCCGCGAAAGGTGCGCAAGTCCTCACTACTTATTTATTTTATTTTGATTCAACGAGTGAGGTGCATCAAGGCAGAGAGAGAAAAGCGATGCCGATTGCAGCCGGACACTGGAAACTCGTGCTGCGTGCTGCGCCAGGGTCTTTCATGACCTTTCACCCCAGTGGTTCAAACGTTTGCGGCATTGTAGACCATAAATATAAAATGCTCGAAGTTTGTTCAAGGTAGTCATTATCAGTCCTCTTCTCCCCCCTTTAAATCATTCTTCCTAGACTTTACGACCGACAAGGCCTTACTTACTATGCCTAGTCTCGTTGAAGCTGCCATCGGCCTTCTGACTCGCCAGGATGATGGAAGCAACGATCCCTCCGACTCATCCTATGGTTATCTACCAACTGAATCGATCTGTATAATGTTTCTGGTGTTGTTCAGCTTGTCAACAGGTATGTCGTATTCATTCATCCGTCTGATCTCGTCCTCACCCCATTGGGTAGCAATCCATACCGGCCAAGCCACATATTATCGGATGTGGTGGTTATTCCCGTCAGTGATTCTTGGCGGGCTTGGAGAAATTCTCGGGTGGTCAGGTAGACTCTGGAGTAATCGTAATCTCGACCTGGAGACGCCGTTCATGATTGAGTTTGTGTTCCACACCTCTCGCGTTTATCACACTCTCTAACATCCTGTCAGGATCTCAACGACAATTATGTCTCCTACATTTATCCTCGCCGCCAACTTCATCATCTTCGGTCGCATGATAGACTACCTTGGAACTGGTTATAGTCGGCTACCAGCCAGGCTTTGTATGTTTATCTATCTGTTCCTTGCGTCCTGGTCGGCTAACGTCACAATCGCGAACTAGATTCCAGAATCTTCATTAGTTGCGACGTTATCTCGCTAGTTGTTCAAGGTGCTGGTGGTGGTGTCGCGTCAGCTGCAACGACTCACGATGGTGCCAATCTCGTATGTACTCCTGGTGTGGCTATCGTTATCCTTTCGCTAATCGCTCTCTACTATTTTAGGGTGCTCACATCATGCTCGGCGGTATTGTGTTCCAATTCGTGATCATCTCACTTTACGCCGCACTCGCCACCGAGTTCTTGATCCGCTATACTAGGGACAATCCTTTCACCGGCCGCACCAACAGCAGTTCGCGTACTCAAATGACTCCTCGGACTCGTATCATGTTAGGGGCTTTGGGATTCAACACGCTCTGCCTATTCATTCGGTATGCCTGGCCCTCCGCTGTTGGATTTCCTGTTCCTCATACCATTCCCAGTGCTATCTACCGTATCATCGAGCTGTCTGACGGGTGGAGTGGCCGTATTATCAGGACACAGATCTATTTCAGTACGTGATCTTTGCTGCGTCTTTCTGTTGAACCTGGGTCTAACTAGATTTCTAGACGTCCTCGACGGTGGCATGGTCATTCTTGCCATTTACACCTTCAACTTTATCCACCCCGGCATGTTCCTCCCACAGAGGCCTTCCACAGTCGATGGCCTTGAAATGGGCAGGACCCCATTATACATTGAGAACAAAAATAAGGTCGTCCGCTCAGGATATACACCTGTTGCCAACTTGACTGCCACTGCTTCAAATTTAAATTGAGGGCTGAATCGCGGTTCGGCGATTCTTTACCTCTTATTAACGGGATCCCTTTGCAATATCCCCTACCTGTCTTTACACACGGACACATTTACTCGTCATGCAGTTTGGCTTCACGTCGGGACTTGGACATTCGGTGTACATACCTTATGATAACCTGATTACTTTGCCATTCAATATTCATCATTGACCCAACTTCTGTTTTCTTTCCGACCTCCAGCATCATTCATTGTAATAAGTTGTATAGCATGACAATACATTGTCGTCAATACTATCAAGAACTTGATTGAGTGAATAGGCTTCGAGAGTACTAGTAGTACTGTATGTTTTGGCAGCACTGCAGTCGTGTTTGGATATGTACCTTCGTAGATACCAGCGCAGAAGAAGAGACGAATTACGAGGAAACGAGTACGTGAATATGTTAGATGCATCGTGAGTCGACGTGACATCGATCGCTTTCTTTGTAGCTGGTTGTCCGTCCGAGCTGCGAAATGAATCGAGCGTTCGTAACTGGGTGTGTGAGTGACGAATCTGAATGGCGATCAGAAAAGCTCGAACTGCCTCTGTTGAACAACTTCAAACTTCAGTCTTTTGCAGGGTATCCGAAGCCTCACAATTTAAGTTCAACCCGAATCGAACTTGGAATCGAATTCGGAATTGCCCCTGAAGGAAGTTTGTGATGGACGCCAAGATAGACGCCAATAGCTTCGGTTCCTAACACGACCATACAGGAATTGTCAACGGAACGCGACTCATCCACTGACGAAACTATGTTCCCCTCCGTCCCATGGCTTGTCGAGGTCATCTCCCAACCATTCAAACGCTCTCAGCAAGGTCTCTTCCATGGAAAAACTAAACAATACGGGAACAACGTACCATTTTCCAAGCACAAGACACGAAGAACTTGGTTGCCAAATGTTCAGCGAAAGCGGCTATTTTCGGAAACCCTGGGGGCTAATGTGAGGCTTAAGGTCACTACACGGGCGTTGAAGACGGTTAAAAAGGTGTGCAACCTGTTGCGCAAACTACTGCTGAAACGGAATGGCTGACTTCACGCGTAGCATGGCGGTCTTGATAACTATGTTGCTCAAACGCGGAGTGACCTTCTCGGTCAAGAGGGCATGCGTCTCCGCCTTTTACTCCGTTCTCGGGGCCAAGAACGAGAACGACAATCCAAAGTTGAACAACTTGGCTCAGAGGAACGGCTAGCTGTTGCTGAGGCTAGTCGCGAAAGGCGACTCTTGCGGCGGAGAATTTTGAGCGATTCACCCAAGGTGGATCCAACTCCTTCGTTGAATTCTGCTCGAAAGCAGCGAATAGAAGTTGGGAAGCTACTGGGACTCGGTGACAGGGTGCCTGCTAGGTCAGTTTGTCCCTTCGTTTTGTCCTCTCTGGGATACGCGGGTTTCGCGACCCAAGTCTCGTGTTCCGCTGCTAACTAACGCGTTCATCAGTCCTTCGCAGACCATAGAATATATTCGTGCACAACGACAAGACTACCCTTACCAATCACTACGCGGAAATTAGTTATGAACACCCTACCCACTCTAATAATCATAGAGTTATCCATTTCCACTCACCGCAACTGTTGTGACTTTCCAATTTATTTTTTCCCTTAATTTTCCTTGCTATTTCTTAGTCAGCACGCTCTATAGCGCCGACCTTCTGTGTGACCTTCTCGTTCTCGAGCGTACAGGTGAGTAGCTATATGCGTTGTTGGAGATCATTTCTCATATATATATATTTCGTTCTCGTGCATAAAGTGACCTGCTCAAGGCCTTGTGACCACAACAACTGCACCCGCTGCGGCCATTAATTCTCCGAGCTCTAAGTCTCTCGCTGTGTTTCAAGACACCTTTTGGCTCTACAAATCTCACCATGGGTCGCGCGTGGTGTAGACTACGCATTACAAGACTGAGATATCCTTCCCGCAGCCGAGAACCTCACCAACCTTTGGGTTTTCCGAGAACCGACCACATCGTATCAACTGCAAATTGGACTCAACCATTTATTACAGGTAAGACAGTACTGGAAGCGTGGGTTAATAGTTTGAAGGCGGGGCCCGCCGTCATTATTCACGACAACTGCCAGATAAACCTCTAGAGCTAGCACAATTTGGCACCATGTCCCCCCCGCGCCGGACTCCCTCCACAACTGCCAAGTCAGTTACTTTCGCTGTTGCTAATCATCCTGCAAACCCCGTCAGCTGGGCGCCTAAAGAGGGTAGCACGCGGGCTGTATCGACTTTGGACCAGTTCCTTGTGTCCTGTTCACCAAAACAAGCACAACATTGCACGAAGATCCTCCAAACGTCCTTCCGAGAGGAAGATGTCGATTCGTTGATTCCCAAGAGGAACGGGTTTGTTCATACCGTTCTAGACGCCTATAGCCAACACCACCACTTACAGCTACGGTGAGCTGAGGCTCTTCTTGTGATATCTGTCTTTCGGAGAAGCGGGTCTAAACCTTGAATTGCAGACCTGACGATATGTGGATGACAATCCTATCTCAGTTTAGCTGCTTGTGAGTCTTAGGTCTTGAGAAGTCGCGCTTTAAACTGACAGTCTCCTATCTCATAGTGTCAACGCCAACGTTGAGTATTTACGAAGCAAATTTGTTGCCCATGAGGGTAAGCAGGATTTGATAGTGCGCCGTGACGGCACTCGCTACACCGTGGACTTTGGGGGCATGGCACTTGAAATGACAACCCTCATAGACAAATTTGTGAGTTAAATTCCCTATCGAAGTGATTAATATCTCATGAAAATGAATGTAGGTGGTTGACCCGGAGCTGAAAGATTGGATCCTGCCGAAGTTTAGTACGACCACCCCTTCGGATACCATTATCTATGCTATTCAGATGATGGCCACTCTCAAAGCGTACGTCGAGCATTTCACACCCCCAAATTCTTGTTTGTAACCATCAATTCCCCTTTTTTTTTCTAGTTACTTTGAATACACTTTCAAACTCATTTGCGGAATTCCAACCATTACGTTACTCGGAGAAAAAGACGACTGGGAAGCTCTGCTTGGTCGTATCGAAAAACTTCATTCGTTTGGACCAGAAGCCGAGCAATGGGCTCGTCTGCTCACCCCGATTCTGACGCGATTCGTTGAAGCGTTTGACGGGAAGACGAATATCGAATTTTGGGGTCGTATGGTGGATCTAGTGAGATGGGAATGCAACTTTGCATTGATGGTCAATACTACGGGTCTGTCGAGGACACAGATGTCCCACAAGCGTACTGCGATTGCCCCGTTACACTCGACGATAACGGTGTGGTATTCGACACCACTTTGATTGCTGGTCACATGGCGACGGCCGTCATACAGAACCCCAACACCAAGGAGTGGGATACGATGCGTCCTGCTCCAGGTTGGTATATGTTCGTCGAGGACCAGGGACCGAAGGAAGTAGAGCGTGTAGAGGCAAAAAAGTTGAAAGCAGAACTAGAAGAACTGAAAGCCATGGCGGATAGCAAGGAGGAGGAGAAGCTCATTGAGACTTCACGACGGATCCATCGTTGGCATGACATCTCGGAGAGGTTACGGGAGATTGGACATCTAGCCTAGCCTGGGACACCTTCTGGCATCTGGAACTAAAAATGGATGATGAGAAACGGTGTACTATCATGGAGCGTCCTTTTTACATTGTACTCTCTCACATTTGTTCTTCAAAGTTTGGCAGAAATATCTACGCAGCTTTCCTCTACGCAGCCTTCCGAGTGTACGCTTCGACGTTTAGTTCTCGTTGTCGCATCCCAAATTTAGAAAGGATATTGGGATATTGTGACAAACCTTGGGATGACCTCGGTTGAGCGCTGAGCGCGTAGGCAAATTCCGTGAGCTGCGACCACACTGCCTGATCGAAGTTTCTCTTTGACTTTCCTCAAATCAACAAGACTTCGAATTCATTCCGAGGTGGTGCCAGATTGGCATTGCTCTCTTGATGCTACTGTCCATTCGAATTCATCCTCGAATTTTCGCACGGACCCATTTGTCTTCTTTCCGACACCTCCACCATTACACCCGCTTCGACACATTCAGACCGCTGTCTCCCACGAGACCCAGCCACAGAAACGTTGCCTCGAGAGAGGTTGATATAACGAACCATCGGAAAGGAATATAAGCAAGCTTACGGCGGACTGCACTTCATTTTTTCATACACCCTCCAAGTTGATCCACACGTCGACGGGCTAAGTATTTTTGGAAAACCTGACGGCCACAGGATGCAGCCCGATTATGGCAAGCCTCTCTTGTCTCTCTGATCCACCCACGACCATGCGGGTTGGATAAACCCCGGTGCTGGCGAAAGGTGCACTCAAGCGCATATTTATGAACCGTTAAACCGAACACCATCAGGTAAGAGGATGTCATACTCCGGACTTATCGTGTGACTGCCATAATTCATCCTTATTATGCACTTCCTTCAAGTTCGCAACCATATGCACTATGCCGGTTACTTTCACTGTTGCGAATCATCCTGCAAACCCCGTCGGCTGGGCACCTGGGGAAAGTAGCAAACGGGTTGTACCAACTCTGAACAAGTTCCTTGTGTCTTGCTCGCCGAGAGAAACCCAATATTGCGGGGAGATCCTCCAAACTTCTTTCCGAGAGGAAGATGTTGCTTCGGTGATACCCAAGAAGAACGGGTTTGTTCATACCGTTCTCGACGCATATAACCAACACCATCACTTACAGCTCCGGTGAGTTACGATATGCTGTCTGTCCCGGAAATGATTGACATCGACTATTCGAACTTTGACTTGCAGACCTGATGATATATGGATGACAATCATATCTCAATTCAGCTTTTTGTGAGTCTCACGTCGCTAGCAGTTGTATTTGAGACCGACTGTTTCCTATCTCACAGTGTCAATGCCAACGCCGAGGATTTACGAAGCAAATTTGTTGCCCATGAGGGTAAGAAGGATTTGATAGTGTGGCGTGACGGCACTCGCTACACCGTGGACTTTGGGGACATGGCACTTGAAATGACAACCCTTATAGACAATTTTGTGAGTCAAATTCCTTATTGAAATGATTGATATCTCATGAAAGTGAATGTAGGTGGTTGACCCGGAGCTGAAAGATTGGATCCTGCCAAAGTTCAGTACGACCACCCCCTCGGACACCATTATCTATGCTATCCAAATGATGGCCACTCTCAAGGCGTATGCTGACCATCTCACACCTCTATATCCTGTTCTTACTCGATTCTAGATATTTTGGTTACACTTTCGGACTCAGGTGCGGGATACCAACTATCACGTTACTCGGAGAAAAGGACGACTGGGAAGCTCTGCTTGGTCGTATCGAAAAGCTTCATTCGTTTGGACCAGAAGCCGAGCAGTGGGCTCGTCTTTTGACTCCAATCCTGACGCGATTCGTTGAAGCATTTGATGGGAAGACGGATATCGAATTTTGGGGTCGGATGGTCGACCGTCATATCAACGGTTCAGGACCAACATATTTGACGGGTTGGATCACTGCATTCTGCTTTTGGGATGTAGAAGGCAAAAGACTTCACAATACCTCGCCAAAGTCGAAAGCGGAGGTACGAACGTCCTTATTCTTTCCTTTTTGTCTCCAGACCTTCTAACTCATCAATATGACAGTTTGAGAAGCAATTCGAGTTTGGGGAGGCAGTTGCCACGTCTCCCGCTCGCAGAATAGCGGTCGTTGACGATAGTTGGATGGGAATGCAACTCTGCATCGATGGCCAATACTACGGGTCTGTCGAGGACACAAGCATACCACGAGCGTACTGTGATTGCCCCGTTAAACTCAACGATAACGGTGTGGTATTCAACACCACTATGATTGCTGGTCACATGGCGACGGCCGTCATACAGAACCCCAACACCAAGGAGTGGGATACGATGCGTCCTGCTCCAGGTTGGTATATGTTCATCGAGGACCAGGAATTGAAGGACCGAGAGAGTGCAGAGGCTGAAAAGTTGAAAGCAGAACTAGAAGGAGTAGAAACCGGCGATAGTCGTTGGCTTGCCATTGTGGTGAGGTTAGAGGAGCTTGGACGCCTAGACGACTCGGACTAGCCTGGGCAAAAGGAAGACGAGAAATGTAACATCATGTAGCATCCTTTGTACCTTGTACTATCTGAATTTCAACGTTTGGCACCGTTAAACTCGAGTCCGTGGTTCAATCATTGATTGTGTAGTTTTCGTTTGCATGCCTAGTTTCATGAGAGGAATTGGAATATTGTGATGAACGTTGGGATAACCCGTTCAATAGAATAGATTTAGGTATTGAGGTTGAGGAAAGAAACAACAGGTATTCGATACAGAGATTGGGTATGTACAGTATCCGTCCATGATTATAGAAAAGGGTTCAAGGAAAAATCATATGCGAAAGGGGAGAGAAGATCGTGAGGCTGAAAGGGTCCGTCAGGTCTAGTCCGTGAACAATGAATATAATAATAGCGAGACTAAGTCAAAGAAGGACAGAGCGAGTGGAAAAGGAAACGACTCAACGACTCGCCATTACGGGTCATCGTTAACTATCAGTCCCAGGATGAGTAGAGAGAAAAGAAAACAGCGGTCCGTCATCTTCACATAAAGACGGCAAAGAGAACAGCTGCCATCGTCATCACAACACCCATTGTCGACGACGATGAGCTCAGGAGTGACGAGGCACCATTATGGTTGCCAGAATCCTGATTTGGTCCTGGGACGCTTGAGTTGGATCCAGGAGCAACTAGTCCGTTGTATTGCGAACGGATGATACTGGCCGCCTGTTCAGCGAGTGCAAACGTAGGGGATCCAAGCTATAAAAAAAGAAACCGCATATAATCAGCCTCAAACTCACAAAAGACGAAAAGAAGAGAATGTGCGTACATGTGAAGCAAAGTTGATAGGGAAAACCGAAGCATCCACCACACGAACATTATCCAGACCATAAACCTTCAAATTGGCATCAACGACACCACCTTTCTCTTTAGGCAACATCGCACAAGTTCCAGCAGGATGGAACTCCGTTTTGACTTGGCCTTTAAGCCAGTTCTCCCAATCTTCGTCGGTGACGACGGATGGACCTGGTGTTAATTCGGTTTGGAGAACGGAGGAGAGGGGTGGCGTTGAGCCGAGTGTACGTGCGAGTTTGAGGCCTTGTCGGAGGATGGTAACGTCTGATGAAGGGGAACGGAAGGATGAGTAAGGAGAAAATGGGGAAAGGGAAGAGAGGAGAACACACCTCCTGAGTGGGCGAGATAATAAGGGTCGATAGTTGGTTTATCGAAGGCTGAGGCAGTTGTGATGAACAGACGTCCTTGACTAAAAGAAAATGTCAGTAAATATTCGACTGAATCGACCAGAAAGCTACTAACCTGAACGGGTGCTGTAACGCAACCTGTACGCCAATCTGTCCTGGAGCATTCAAACTCAACAAGAGTTCGACCTGCCCAACGTCGCTGGGTAGCAGGGTGTTTGTGACCACGTCGTAGATAGCTTTATACCCCTCAATAACCTCTGAGTTTGTCGATGGAATGAGGGTCTGAACGGAGGTGGTTAAAGCAGCCTGCATCTGTGAACGGAAATTGGCTGCGTCGTCCGAGCTGCCGAACAAGTAGCTCGCGTTGATATAGGCAGTGGCAGAGTTGACGAAGGACATGAACTCAGCAGAGCTCTGAAAGCGAAAGAAGAAAGATTAAGGGTGTATAACGAAATGGAAGGGCAAAAGGCGTACAGCAACATCAGAATTGCTCGCGTGAAGGTCGCCAGCCGTTTGTGTGGTAGTTTTCCATGTCAGACCAGTGACCTAAAAGGAAATGTTAGGAAGTGAAAGTAAGGCCACTGAAAATATCGAACGTACCAAATGATCTTGTAAGTGTTGTCCGACACCAGGTAGCTCGACTTTGACGGGTACATTAGCCGCCTGTAGAACGTCGGATGGTCCAACACCGCTAACCATCAACATTTGTGGGCTTCCGATAGCTCCACCACTCAAAAGGACCTCCTTGTTGACGTTGACGGTCTTCTTGTCGGAGCTGGCGTCAGTCGCGAATTCAACTTGTGACGCTTTCTGGTTGGAGCTTCCGTCAACTGAAGAGAGGATAAAACGCGTCACGGTTGAGTTCACGAGGATATGAAGGTTTTGGCGTGGTGGGAGAGGGTCGATGTAGGCTGATTTGGAGTAGGAACGCGTCCAGTTGGTTGGGTTGATAGATGATTGGGCAATGAATCCGCCAAGGGTGTTACCACCGAACGCGTCGGGATTCGAAGGGATACCAATCGCTTGGAGACTTGGAAGCCATGTTCCGACTGTATCGATCATGCTGAAACACAAAATTAGTTTTGCGGCCAAAAAGAATATACAAGAAGGATGGCACGCACAACCCAGGGTATGACGCATGCATTGGACCTTGTGTACCTTGACTATCTTGGTTAAACTGAATCCCAGCTGCGCTCTGGACGTCTGGCGTAGGGGGCGTGAAAGTTTCGACCTTCTTCGTGGCCTGGAAGAACTCAGGCCACGACCAAGCAGCGGCAGCTTGACTATCGGTAGGAGCGATGAGGTTTTGCCAAGCGTTGACTTCGACTTCGGATGGTCGGACAAGATACATGCCGTTGATAGCGGACGAACCCCCCAATACCTATAATTATAATGATGAATTGATCCGGGAGAGGCTAAATAATGGAGGTCGCACCTTGCCGCGAGGCCAAGGAAGAACTTGACCACCTGCTGAAGATTGACTTGTTGTTTCATATGCCCAGTCATACGACGATCCAACAAGGGATGTGTAATACGTGGCGGCCGGGGGGTCTGTCAAAGATGACACGGTTAGATTTTGACTTAGAAAACTGCAATGACGAGCAATGCTTACTGATGATATTCCCGACTGCATCGCCAGTATCACCGGCTTCAAGGACAAGCACCGTAGTGTTCGAGTCCTCTGAGAGTCGCGCAGCAAGGACCAAACCTGCTACACCACCACCAGCGATGACAAAGTCATAGGAACTGGACAACTCGTCTGGGGTGATGATCCCTCGACGGTGGTGGGCGAAGACCGGAATAGTATTCGCATAAACGAGTTGATTGAGAGTTAACGATGCAGCGGCCACTCCAAGGAGTCTCGGTGACCACATTCGGGATGCAAATCGTTAACTTGAGAGCGTGAGTGAGAGTGTGTTGTGAGTATCAAAAAAGCGGTTGAAATGGGTAAATCCTCTGGGGCATCCTGAGCTATTTGTATGAACATTCGGGAGAGGACGCGACGACAACGGAAGAAGGCCCAACAGATGGACCAAGTCTGGAGGCAGCATGGTCAAACGTCGAGGAAGAGAGTTGTACCAGCTAGACCGGTCTCGGCTCTGTTCAAGCCGGGTCCTCCGGCCTCCGGGACCGAACTCGGTATGGACAGGTCCAGGCGCCAAGCACATCACCACGAACACCCAGCAAAGGCATCATCCATTGCGTCAACCGCAATGGACCGGGGTCATCCACAACCGTCACCAACATGGGCCACGCTGCAGAACTCATTTTCAACACTCCTGGAGGACTCGACGAGCCTGGATCTCCAACGGATGTACTCTGAAATGTCGACAATTCCAGAAAGCTTGAAACCCGTTTCTGAGAAATTTCGAGGGCATATCGAAGCGGCTGGTCTCTCTGCGGTTTCCACGTTCATTGAAAGGCTTTTGGCGACAGAGGATAAACTTAAACCCGACCCCACGGCCTACATCAATATTCTCTTGGAAGTATACGGGAAGTATCTCGAAATTACAAATCGAATCTTCCAGAGGGATCAGGAATTCCTAACGAGCTTGGACAAAGCATGCGAAGAATTTATCAATCACAACGCCGCCGCAGACGCAATAAGGAATGGATCTCCAGGGCTACTCGCACGACATCTTGACCGTCTCCTGCGAAAAAGTCGACATGCTTCAGGTGACGATTTTGAACGTTCGTTAGATCAAGCGGTTGGCAATCCACTCTTTTTTTATGACCAAAAATTCACAAAGAGAGAACAGATTATTATCTTCAGGTTCTTGTCGGACAAGGAAGCGTTCCGGACGTTGTACCGAAGTAGATTGCACCTGCGTCTAATCCATGGTGTTCCCATCTCACGCGAAGAGAAAGTGGTATCTAAGTTGACGCTAGAGATGGAACCTTATGGTAGCGCGTATACGCAACCGTTGGAGCAGATACTTTCAGGTTCGCGCTAATCGATTCTGTAGTTCTACTCTCTTTCTTGACACAATTTCTTGGCCAGATGCACGCAAAAGCGAGGACCTTACAAACTCATTCGCAAACTGGGTGCAACAGCACAAAAGCGATGCGGATATCCCGACCAATGCCCTCGTATTCCCCCTCGGAAAAGACAAGGAATACTGGTTACGAAGTCCCTCAGCTGTTGCTCCCGATTTCGTTATTCCACCTGTCCTCCTTCCCACATATGAGAAGCTCGAAACTTACTACGGCTCACAACACTCTGGGCGGAAACTCACCTTGCTATGGAATTCCTCAAGAAACGAAGTCAGGACCAACTATCTCCACCGCGAGTATACATTTATCGTAGCCACATTCCATATGGCGATCTTACTGCAATATAACGCCCACGAATCTCTCTCAGTTGGTGATCTTATAAAAAGCACGGGTATTGTGGAAGGATACTTGATACAAGTTTTATCGTACCTCGTTAAATGGAATATCCTGATCCATGACAAGGAGAGCAAACGTTATGGTTTAAACATGGGTTCGTTCGCTCTCCCAGTTGCTTATCCTCGATTAACCATCTTGTTAATTAGCATTCACTGCCCCGGCTACTCGCTGTAACTTCTACGCCCCAATGACGATCGAGGCGGACGAAGAAGCTGCGCGGCTTGAGCAAAAGATAGCAGACGACAGGAAATACGAAATTCAGAGCATTGTCTATAGGTGAGCCAGCGCTCAATATTCAATCTTCAACACCTAGATTCGACATTCTAAGCGTGATCCCTCCAGTCTCGTTCGCAGACGCCCGAATATACCTCATCAGACGTTGATTTGCGAAAGCGTCCATGCTCTGAGCCAGAAACGTACACCAAAGATTCCAGAGATAAAAAAGGTCGGAAGCTCAGTTATTTCTTTGGGTCGTTATACTCAGAGTCATTTATGCAGGCAATCGAGGTGTTGATCGAGAAGGAATATATAGAGCGGGTGGACAACAAGACCGGGATTGTGATGTATCAGAAGATTGCTTGAAGATTGAAGCTAAAGCTTTGCAATTGGATAAGACGGATGCACAGATCGACATGTACACTATATATACGCCCTCATAGTTACTTTGTACCTGTAAAACCTGTAAGAAATGGTTGTCGAGCAACCGTAGCTAGGACCCAACCACAGCCAGGCCAAACACGTTCCACGTGCAAAATCCCTTGTCTTCAACGTTCAACCACGACAACGTTCGCGTTATGCCCCTCAAAGACGATACACGCGCAGAAGAGCGAGCCATTGTAGACCAAGAGATCACGGAGCTTGTCGATAAACTCTGTATCCTCAGGTCAAAACGCAATCGCCTTGCATCCATCTCTCAGCTACCCCCAGAACTCCTGACGCGCATATTCTTCTTGTTCCAATCAAGAAGAGAAAACGACTCCGCGTACTATCAGTGGACCGTGATTACGCAGGTTTCTTCGGAATGGAGAAAGCTGATCTTCGAGACGCCTTGGCTGTGGGGAAAAATTGTGCAACCTGATGCTCATAAACTCTCCCAATGGGCGATCACGTCATTTGCTCGTGCTGGAAGTTCATCTGCACTTGAAGTCCACGCCCCCTGCGTAGATTTCAACCATCCCGTCTCCGATTTCGTGATCTCTCTGCTATCGGAAATCCACAGAATTCGGACAGCAGAAGTTGTCGTCGTGGTTGGAGAGGAGGGAGATTTGAATTCGCCCGAGCCCCCAGGCCATCTCGATAGGTTGAAGAAATGTCTGGACCAACCGGCACCTATCCTTCAGTCACTTTCCCTCAAAACCTACCCTCAAGGACCCGTATTATCTCCTGACCTTTCTTTTGGCGGTATGGCTCCAGCCTTACGCGAATTGAATCTATGGCACGTCAAGATTGACTGGAAAGTCATTCCGCTCCAGAATCTGACATCACTCGTCCTAACCTCGTTCGACTCGGGTTGCGAAATGCTTTTGGGGGAACTCCTTGATGTATTATCCATGACGGAACGACTCCAGGAATTGGAAGTGGATCGTTCAATTACCCGACGGAGAGAGGATACGCCATACAACCAAAGGGGGAATATCCCCTTACGTTCACTGACAACCCTCACACTCTCGTTTCATTGGCACGGCCTTATCGCCTTCTTCACTGTGGTCTCCATCCCTCGCCTAACAAGTGTCCATCTTACGACCTGGCCAGATCCCGGCCGTGGAGATAATTGGGAAGATTTTCTCCGACCCTTTTCGACATGTTTCATCAACGGGATGGTCTCCTTCGGCCGTATAGAAATCGGGCTGAGGTCCTCATTTTCTCTCTGCGCCCTCGATTTCTGGGAGTGTTCGGATCCCAATAACGCTGGATCTCCATTGATCAGTGTCAAATTTTCCCAGCGCGATATTCGCGTGTGCAATGAGATCATCCGACACGTTCCTGTTACTCAACTCCACTCCTTGCGCATTGACTACAGCGAGCAGCACGCTGGCGCTTGGGAACTCACCAATTTCACCTTTCCACCAACCTTGACAAATCTCCAACTCAGTGGTCAATTCGTACCATGGTTTTGTGACCACCTTCAAGAGAACCCTAGCTCGTTTCCACTGCTGGAGTTCCTCGAGCTTGGATTCTATAGCGATATCGAGGCCAAGCTGGGAGCGGTGCACTCTGCCCTTCAGATTTGGCGCAAACAGGTTCGCGGAAATTTGAAGGGCTTGAAGCTTATTGGCTTTGCCCATCGTCTCGAGGATTTTTCTGAAGCCCTATCGCGTTTGGATACGTTCGTTGATGCGAAAGTATCAATGGGGTAGTATCTCTCGGTTTCCCCTATTCTTTGGGAAATGTTGCTGAGGCTTTATCCTGTATGAACAAATTCGCTGATGAGATGATTTTGGACTCAGAGTACTAGTATAAGCTACTCGGCGCACGACGTTATATTGTTGATTTATAGTCCCCTCTTTATAGTGACATAAAAACTGTAATGACCGTGTACTGTACTGTACCATAATAAGCGCCCAAAGTAGCAGCATGTCACATCGTGTTGTGACAGAATTCTCTCTTTGTACCACCACCATGTCCACAGACACGTTCCCTCTAACCGACATTCATGCAGAAGAACGGGCAACAATAGACCAAGAAATCGCAGAACTACGTAGCAGAATTCGCATTTTGAACTCAAGGCGCAATCATCTCCTACCTATCGCTCGTATACCACCCGAACTCATCACTCAGATCTTCTCCTTCACCCAAGGCCGCAATCCTGGTGAAATTGACTACAAATATTATGATTGGACTGTCGTAACGCAGATTTCCTCTGAATGGAGGAATATCGCGATCAGTTCTCCAGAGCTGTGGACGCGTATGGTCCAAAAGGGAAGCGGTCAACTCTCGCAATGGGCGATCACGTCGTTTTCCCGTTCTTGCGCGGCTCCACTCTGTGTGGACCTCATCAATCTCAATCTAGTCATCAAAGGGAACATAATGGAATTCGTTTTTTCCGTTCTCTCACAGATGTATCGCATTCAGAGATTGAACATTAGCATCATGTACGGGGACTCCGAGTCCCTAGAATGGGGTCGCTTGAAGGGCTTCCTCGAAACACCTGCTCCTAGGATGGAGGGGCTATCAATTAGGGCCCACACCAGACGGGAAATGTTCCCTCCATTTCGCCTATTTGGGGGCAACGCACCCGCTCTCTGCGAGTTATCACTCTGGCGTTTTCAGCTCCATTGGAACCACTCACCATCCGAACACCTGACTCAACTCAAGCTAGCAGGCTTTGACATGGGAATGCCCATCCGTTTGCAGGATCTTATCGATGTCTTGTCCATAACAGAGCACCTCCAGGACTTACAAGTAGCCGATCGGTCTGTGGTGTTCAGCCCAGTGGTGCTACCCCAGCACGTACAGGAGGCAATTCCTTTACCTCACCTTAACACTCTCAGCCTCATAATCGACTGGGAGGTATGCGTGGCTCTCTTCTCCGCTGTATCCATCCCTTCCAAAACGGTCATCTCCGTCACGACATGGCCACGCTTTGAAAAGACTGGCGGAAGCTGGGACGATCTCTTCCTCACAATGTCCAGGTCTTTCATCGATGGGGTGGTTCACTTCCATCTGATGGACTTGTTGCTGACAACTCCCTCTCTTTGCAAGCTTGAATTATGGGAGGACTCGAAATTATTGATCACAGTGAGATTTGACTACGACAATCCCATC
The DNA here is from genome assembly GCA_004369065.1 of Pluteus cervinus. NCBI lineage: Eukaryota > Fungi > Basidiomycota > Agaricomycetes > Agaricales > Pluteaceae > Pluteus > Pluteus cervinus. The sequence goes on from ML208414.1 coordinate 56,096, forward strand.
ATTTGTGCAAGTGCCCTACGGATTTTCACGCCTAACAACCTTTTCTCATTGTCCCTTCGCCATTATACCGATCCGGCTGATACTTGGCAGTCCCCCGACCTCGTTCTCCACCAGTCCTTAGAAACTCTTCTTGTGGAGGGACCATTCGTCGGATGGCTCCTGGATTATCTACAGAATAATTCTGGTTGCCTCGCTAACCTGAAGTCCCTCTCGGTTGCGTTATACTGGTGTGGCTATAGTGGCACTGGCAGCGCCTTGCAAACGCTACAGTTTGCTCTTCAAGTGTGGCGTCAGAGTCTAGAGGGAACGAAGTTGAAGGAGTTGGAGCTTTCTGGAATTCATCAACGTGAGGACGAGTTTGCCGAGATTCTTGCTGCTATAGGTGGATTGGTTGATGTTGTATCGATAAAACGCAATTAGGCCTGGGATAGAATCATAGACCCAGTACTGTACATAGGAGGTATATCGTAGTGTTCAAATATGACTGATGATCAGCACAGTCAAGAGCTTTTGCCCGCTATGCCCGAGTCAAGCCCGGGTGATATAAAATCTTAATACTGGACACCATCATCTCCCCGATGAATTACTCTATTCAAATTTCATGACAGATCCTCAATCTTTTAATGAAGTAGATCGACTATCATCTACTAAAAAAATTAGGAGTCTGCTTACAGGAGACTACAATCTTTTTGGGGTACTGTGATTATATATATTACTCCTCGCAAAACACTATCATGATCAAGGCCTTGAGGTCTCGGTACGTGGTCCCTTTGCTCATTTAATTATATTTACTACGAATCCTTGTTCAAACCATCACAAGTTCACCTGCAGCATACCTTGTCGTCCACGGATACCACGACTCATGGGACAGAGCCGTGGGCTGGTCGTGATGGGTCTCGAGAAGCCGCGGAAGCAATTCAAGGTACGCTATCATATGGTTGCCACTTCGACCCTGTCCACTGTTTGATAAGATCAGCCAGGAAGCTCCAAAAAAAATTGAAGCAAGTTTACTTGGCTTCAATGATGTTGGATAAGGCTCTGAGGTATACTGGACCTCCATCTTGCTGCCCTCCCCGGCACCAGACGTCTATCTATCGTCCCATTAATTTTTCCATGTTCAGTGCTCATTAGAGCCATTACGGGTATCATTTCGGTATGTTCCACTTCAACATCGCCCATTTCCCATTATCGCACAGGTTTGACAGCGAGACCTCCCCATAGGTTCTTAGCACCGCCAACAGGAAAGGACAGAGGCATCAAGTGAAACGCAGGCCGATTTGCTTGCAATTGTACAATATATCTATCTGAACCCCGCGGATACGCCACCTTCAACACCCCCCCCTCACCAGCTCGTCTCGACTGGGTGAAAACGGGACACCATAGGGATAACGGCAAATGCCCCAGTTCGGGACCTTTCAATACATCTGTTCAAATGTTCCTTCATATCCTGCATGTAACCTGTTTTATCGACAGGTAAGTTACGTTTTTCTTCGTGACAGTCTAGCCGTTGAACTCATCATATCATTCCTGCGCAATAGCTCCAACATACTGCGAGTGATTTGTTAACAGGCGTCTCCGCCGACTCCTCGACAGCACCTGTGGGCGTCAACCCTCATTGTGGAATTCCACGCGCAGGACATGAAAAATCCCTAGGAAACATAGTCAACCTCCTCGTGTGCTTTTTCAGTATCGTGTTCGTTGTTGTATTGGTGCATAGAACGAACCGAAGGAAAAACGCAGTTGGTGCGTCTCGTACTTTTTTCTGTTCAATTTCCTCCAACCCCAAGTGTTCTGACTTATCCTTGTAACAGGCCGCTCAGAGTTCCGAACGTTCCTGGTGGTTTACCTCCTCACCCTCATCTTTCAAGTCTTCACCACCGGTTCATACCTTCGTCAAGGTTCCGATGGCTTAACAGTCCTAACTGCAATTCACCTTGGACTCATCGTCTCCCTCTTCACTGCATTATTAGCATCCGCAATACCGGCAATCCAAGTAGTTCTGGCAGTCGAAGAACGAACATGGAGTTTCTTGGTCACTTCGCTGGGTTCGGGCTTTTTGATGGTTTTGGTCGGTGTGGTTGCTGGGTACATTGCACTCGATGTGGGTTTCGGGTTTTCGGATAGTCTGACATCGAAACCACCTGGAGCGTTAAGGAGTGTTCCGCTCTTTTTCTTCATCTGTGTCTGGCCTTTGATGTGAGTGCCATCTTTTTTGCATCCCTACAGCGTGCTAACCCGCAGCTGTTCTCTGTAGAACGGTTGCGGTATACCTATGCACGATGCTTTACATCGCACTTTGGGTTTTGATGGAAGGAAAACCATTGAGGTACTTTGGGATTTCGTTCGCCCTTTTTGGGTGTTCTCAAGTGGCATATTTTTTGGTCAATGAATCACTCTGTATCGTAAGTTCTTTCTCTTCAATTTCTTTCCACTTCGGGGAGAATACTTGCTCACATTGTGTTCGGTAGGCTGCATCTGGGAGACTCGACGGCTCATTCATTTCCACGATATTGGAAACGTCTAGTGTGGGCGTGTTGTTCATGGCGTGGAGGAGTATAACTGAAGGTTGGATTCATGCTTTTTCAATACCTTAGGATATTGACGGAGAATGTGTTCCATAGGATGAACGGTTGGGATCCCCTCGTCCTCAAATTGTCTCGTCAGACCATTCATGATCATGAATGGAAATTTGCCCCGGAATGAACCAGACTGCTGGAGTATCATCGTATACAAAGCATCATCGCATTTCTCGTCATCTGTTATATTATGGATAAGACCATGCAATTGTTGTAAAACCATACCGGGCTTGATCTTCATATTCTACCGATCAAGTTAGGTTGTACAGTATTAAGGCGAATACAAGGGTTTTATAGGCGTAGTCAGCTGTAGCGCTCGTGTCTGTACTGGGCCCAGTCGGTGATTCCGACAGAATTCAGCTAAGTCCGGCCAGCACAGGCCGAGGAAGAGCTAATTGCGAAGAATAAAGGATAATTTAGTTATTCAAACTGGATAGGATATCAGTTCCGTGATCAAAGAGCCATAAAGCTCACGCACTGGAAGCTAGGTTTTATCTTCTGGCTCCTCAAGTCGCATACGTTCCTCCTCTGCAGCTTGGGCTCTTATATCTCGCACTCTGTCCTTCATCCTCGCTCTTCTTTCATCTCCTATCTCCTTGGCGTCTTCACGAGCTCCTTTTAGGCTAGCAGCAGCAGCTTGATGCATCTTCTCTAATTTTGACGGTACAAGGAACAATCCAGGTGCGATCCCCAGAGCCAGTGTCTAAAGTGGGAAAATCAGCCCCAAAGACATTAAGAATGGCAATAAGAGATAGGAACCCACCAATATCCCAACAATCAATATTATTTTATCCTTCCACCGATCATCTGCACTTGCTGACCATTCTCCATGTTGAGCGTATTGTGTAAACTCGGCGGTACGTGCGCGTTGCGCCCAATATGCTCGTTTTCGTCGCGCAACTTCTTCTGCGTAATGGTCTCCAGAACTACTGCTGCCAAAAGCTCCTGATGTCTTGCCACGTAAGACGTCGTAGGCAGCCGTTATTGATTGAAACCGAGAATGTCGCTCAGCAGCAGGGATGAGCCTCGAATGAGGGGAATCGGGGTGGTGAATTCGAACTAAATCGTAGTCTGTGAAGGAAAGCACGAGAAGATTAATTGGACATGTTCCTCACAGTGGTTTGAAGCGAATGAAAAAACGTACACCGGGCTTTAATCTCCACTTGAGACGCGCTTGGAGACAAGTGGAAGATCTGGTGAGGTGTTGGTCTTGGATGTTTTGGAAATGGATACACGCTTCCAGGCGCGTCAGATACCGTTGACGCTAATCGTATGCCTATAAGCAAATGCAAACCATGAGGTAGACTTCCGATGCGTTGCATGGATAGAGCCATTCTGATGGCAGTCTACGTCCTACATTGACAAAATGCACTATTAAGATATCCCTAAGGAGAAGAAGATTGAATCAGCTTACAGTTATAATCAATAGGTGCTTCGACTTGTAGGGGTGTCGTCGAAGCCCGCAGGCCTACGGCTGCGAGAGGTTTAGGGAGGAGAAGGACCGGGTTTTTCGGCTTCGGAGTCCCCGGAACAGCAACAGCACGTGGCACCCCCGGGCCGGTCACCTCCGCTTCCGGTACCACTTTTGGAAGATTTGCAGGTTAAGCCTTGAGGATCGTAAACTAAAAGCCATTCGGAAACGCGCAGCAGCAATACTATCTCAATATTGGAAGTGATATATAAATATAGCATCCGGTAGTAGATCGTCTTGGGGTTACAACTAATGGTCAAGACTCAACAGGGACCCGGTTCAGCACTTTCAGTACGAACAGAGAAGCAGACTCGGGACGGTGATCGCATTGGTTGTCTATGAAGTACTATGATCGCTAACCAAGGAGAAGCTGCGACGGGGAGCTTAGTGTACGTTAGCCTAAGGGTTGAATGCTTAACGATACACGACCTACCTAGATGCAATCGTCGGTAGTCCGTGACATTGACACGGCCAAATCTGACTGCCATTGGCATTTGTTAAAGAAATGACACAGTGAACCATGTCGAATACGCACAATTTTTCAAGTTGTGGAAAAGAAGAAATCTTCTTCAGCAACCTCTGCCTGCGCTCGATTCAACCTATTCCTTTCGACCGTGCACCATATCGCAATAACACCCAAAACTATGATCTCCAGGGCGATAAACACGATGTCGGCGACCTGGATACTATGATTGCGTGGTGGGACAACTTGAACCCCCATAAAGTTATTTGGACAGTTGGCGGTGATCGTGATTAGGAGGGCAAGAACCCAAACGAGGATCATGATATAGCCCCAAGTGATGCTAGTAATTGAAGAGCAAGGATTTGGCTGTGTGGCGGTAGTCGGGGTTCCTTTAGTGGGGGTTCCTTTAGTCTCCCTACGCCTTGCTTGAACGATCAGAACCGCTCCATGGTAGATGATCGTAAAGATGGCGATGATGGCGTCGATCGCCATTGGCACGTTCCCCGGGGTCACATTGAGGAGTGAAAAGGTGAAGATGAAGATGCAAAAGAGGGTCGAAAGGCTCGAGAATAGAAGAAATGGCGTTGGAAAGGGGAGGGCCATCGAGACACCTCCACGTCGTCGAAGACGTCAACAAAAGAGGACAAGGGTAAGAAAGGAACAGAGGACAGCCAGCTGCAGAAGGAGAGGGGTGAACCATGACTTTGGTATATTA
>ML208414.1:61995-81758 GCA_004369065.1 Pluteus cervinus
CTGACCATGCCAAGAGAAGAAACCCAGCATTGTGGGACGTGGGTGATGTCGAACAAACGAAAGACCGGATTGCAGAACAGCCATTTTGATATGCCTTGTAGGCTTGAAGTTTGAACTCCTCGAGTCCCAGATCAGTGGATCCTCCGGTACAGGGATCACATCGAGCGGCTCTCATGCCAACCCTGTGCCAGAATACTGTATGGCGCTTCAATTACACCATTTAACAAATGTATACGATACACACCTCGCCCAATAGTGCTTCAAACAGCAACAACTCAAGTGAATTTCCACTGGCACTGGTGGACAAGAGCGATTTTTATGCCTGTTCAATCAAATCTGCGCGCGCGCCGAGATTTCCGCCACCAGCACAGGCTTCAAACTCTCCACTGAGTGGGGATGGCAGGGAGGCACACTGCGGGGTCATTTCGGACCCAGTGTGTGGTTAACAACGGGATCAGATCGAGGTTTGTCCATAGGGGCCTCGCGTAATGTCGAAAAGACAACATTCCGACGATGGAGCATCGAAAAGGGAAGGCACCTGTATCAAAATTATGTTGAGGTAACGTCCCAACGACCTGAAAGAAATTGAACCAGGTGACAGATTTCAGTATTCAATAGGCGCCTACTAGTCGATGTCAGCGCCCTCTCAGGACCGTTTGATCGGCTGTGCATTTACCAAGATTAGATAACGTCGTGGTGAATAATCTCAGATTCCTGGATGTACCACCTAAAAGTTTGATCCGTTCAGTGGATAGCGATCAGCTTTTATGTGTAGGAGGAGTCATGGTAATATGCCGTTGACTTTGGCTGCATATGAGGCTCGTGAATTTACCAACCAACCTTGACGAATAGAAAGCGCGGAACAGCGCCTTGACGTTGACCACACCCGAAAAATTTCGGATGTCAAGTTGGCCCTTGGCACCTATTTTTGCAGCGCGCAACGTCAGTAAACTAAGTACAGTTCTAGGGCAACATAATTTACCACGTCAAGTTCTTCGAGAGATCTATTGAATTTTGCATTCGCAAAGGTCGTCCTGGTTGAATGCTGTCGTCAACGACGCATATATGCGCCAATTCAGCCTGCTCGGGCACGACGACGAGAAAGTTGTGTTACGAGACAGACCGCGTGAAGCAATGCCGGGTGCCGACTCGAAGGTCTTTATCCCATGGCCGTAGTCCACATGCAACCCTTTCATGGCCTGTCATTGATAAGAACAAAGAAGTTGGGTGTTGAGTGTGACGCCGAGGCAGTTGGGCGGGATCAAAGGAGACGGGTCATAACAAGGCGGAGATTGACTGTTTAAGGAAGGATGTAACTCTGCTCTTAACCATCACCTTTTGCCTCTATCCCCGTCCACCTCCACCATAACCATGCCCGTTGATCCCACAAAACCATCTCCTTCTCGCCGAACCCAACGGAAAATGACAGAAGAAGAGTTGAAGGACATCGAGCTCAAACGTATTAGAGGTAATGTGCCAGCAAACTGACATCAACGACATTGGCTCTCACACAGCTCCGTCAGGGGAGCTTTCGTGCGCAGAGTGCAGGAGATTAAAGTTACGTTGCGATAAGAAAGTGCCGTGCAGTTCGTGTGTACGGAGAGGTTGTGAGAGTATATGTCCTTGTGGTGTGCATGTTTCCTCTGTTGGATGGAACTTTTGATAGAACTTTTTGACAGGAATATTGTCTGCAGGCCAGGGTACCCGGTTCGCTGTTCATCCATTATCATCACTCCAGAAGGCTGAACAGTGCATAGATTCATCCTGGCAGACACGGAACAATTACATCGCAAGATCTCTGAAATGAGCCACCGAATCCGGCAGCTAGAGGACGCTTTGGCAATCCTCCAAGTGACAATTTCAACAGAACGGCATCCTCTACTTCGAGACGACCTTCTAAAGATCAAGTTTGGTGCCGAAGTTTTGAAATCACAACCGGGGTCATCGGATGAGAACGAAGAGCAAACCAAGCAGTCAATCGATGCGTTGGGGACCTTGACTCTCACGGATGCTGGGGAAGGGAAATATTTTGGCAGGTCTGCAGGTTCTGAGGTACGTCACCCACCTCGAATCGTAGTGTCAATTCAACTGATCTGATTCTAGACTCTCATGATGGTGTGTTGGTCGTTCACAGTTCACCACTCTGCTCACGAGGCTGAACAGGCAGAGGAAGAAGAACTGAACGAATCTGGTGACGAAACCGAGGAAACTCCAGTTCCATTACCAGCAGAGTTCAGTCAACTTGCAAACCTCTTTCCCCTTACCTCCAAATATCGGCGCAACACAAACTACCTCGAACTGTTAGAATCTCTCTTGCCAGCTCACGACCGCGCACGGTCTTTAAGCGAATCCTGGCTCTCTCATGCATCTCACTTCTTTCGCCCGATCAAGCGAGAAGAGCTCCTTAACTCTTTTATTCCCCTAGTCTATGGTGCTGCCTCGACACGAGCTAAGGCTCGTGTTGCTACGGATTCTTCTTCACCACCTTCGGATAATTTCGAGGATTCCGCGGAAATCGATGCGACCAGCCCCCATGCTCTTGCAACTTTGTTCTTTGTCTTTGCTCTCGGCGCCCTACTAGACCTAAACCTTCCACCATATAATGCAGAAGGGGAGTACTATTACAACTTAGGCCGGGCGGCGCTGTCACTGCGGGCAGTGTTTGACTCCCCTCAAGTGGAGACAGTGCGAGCCATAGGCCTAATGGCGACCTACCACACCCTCGGTGGTAAGAAGTACACCCGAGATAGCGCGGTAAGGGGCTATTTCGGAATGTCATCACAGTCATAATCGAGCTCTTGACAGTGGTGTATCATGAGTCTAGCCTCCAAACTAGCTCAAAGTGTGAGTTGATCCTCCTATATGCAGTGATGCTGCTCCTTATGTTGCATATATCCGTTAAGATCGGGCTCCGTGAGTGTCGTGGTTTTGGTTTCCAAGCTTTTCCTTATTTTTTTCAGACCGAGATAGCGCAAGATGGCACATGGACCCGCAAACAGTCGAAAAGCGCCGATTGGTCTTTTGGGAGGTTAGCGCCGCTGATATATCTCATGTGGGTGTTTCCCTCTTCGGGCGGTGCAGGAACTGATACATCTTAGAGCTTGGCTTTAGGTCGCCCTCCCGCTATTCACCTATCTTACGTAGATTGCGAGTTCCCTCTCGACGAGGAGGCCACCCTGAGCGATACGGGTGAAGTCGAAAATGGCTGTAAGCCCGCGGTCCATACCAGCTGTCATAAAATACTGACGATCTCTCAGTCTGGCGTACCAAGTATACCTTTGCTCGTGACATGTTCATGGGTGTAGCTGAAGCAACCTTGATCGCACAATCTCCCAGCTATTCAACAGTTCTAAATCTCGATCGCAAAGTCCGGGAGTTAGCTCCTCCTCGATCGTTCAAACCTTATACCACGAGGGAAGACGGAGAAGCCGAATTCTTCTCGAGTTCCTTAAGCACTCGGGACTTTTACGCAAGTCAACACCGAACAGTCAGTAAGTGATTCTAGAAAAAGATGTCCTGCATCGTGTCTTACAGTTCGCAAGCCATGCTGTATTTACATCGCAGTTTCTTTGCCCAAGCTATGCTTGATCATCCCAACAACCCTCTACTCAGCCCTTTCGCACCCTCGTTCTTGACAGCGTATCGATGTGCATCGGTCATTATTCGGGCTTCCGTTCATCAATTTGAACGGTGTGCGGAGATGGCCATGCGAATATGGTTTTTGCTGTACCATACATTCTCAGCGGCCGTGAGTTTTAGTTTTTATTTGGCATTATCACATTCTTAAGGGACAACTCTAGATCATTGTTGGGACCGTAGTAACGCGTTCGCCTCATCTCACTGTGGCAGCCAGCGCGCTCAACGAATTGAGCCTGGCCGTTGAGCTTTTTGAACGAACTGCCACACAATCACAACGTGCGAAGATCGCCTTGGTGAGCTATCAATTGATCGCGATGGGACGATCGATTTAATGTATCGGATTCAGGGTGTTCTTCGTAAATTACAAGAGAAGGCTCTTCTTGCTCGCTCAGCCTCCGGTCCGCCAGATCCGAACGGTGACCGAGGTGTGACAAGCCTTCTAACATCCCAAAGAGATGATGCAGACGACAAGTTGGCTATCTTTGGAGGCCAGACACGAATCCTGAAGACCAAACACAAGAATTCACCAAGTTCTGTCGGGACTGATTCGCCATCGCCGCCAGCGGATCCGCCCACGTCGCCATCTATCGCATCGGCATCAGCCAGTATCGGTGCCGCAAGCATGGATTTCCACCCGTCTTTGACAGAATACCTCACCACAGGATTGTTCCCTCCCCTGTACACACCCCCGCCATCGAATCTAAGCAGTGGGTCGAACTCATACGGTTCAGCTTCGCCTGCTCTCTCGACATTTTCAGATATGCCCCTCGCACCCCCGATATCGCGAGTATCCACCACAAGCTCAATAGATTCTCAGATATACTCGCCTTACATTGGACAACCTTCTGTTGTTCGTCAGACTGCAGATAGATCAGGCTTATGGAGCCAGGGCAACACTGGAAACCAACGGGGTATCTTCCAGAATTGGGACATGCAAGATCAACCTACCTATACGACAACGTCTATGCACCCAACCACTGGACCAATTTATTCACAACCATCCGGCTCTCAAATCACTGTTCAATCCTATGGCACGACTTCCTCGACTACAGGCTCACTTGCCCCGTCAAGTTCTTACGCTTCTGTAAACAATGGTCAAGAATTAGTGGATGGACTGAATTTACCGGTGGGTAGCAGTGGAGCTCTCGTCGAAATGGGACTCTCGACGGAATCTAGGATGGATTATGCCTGGCTTTCGTTTGTGCAGGATTGTGGTATCATGGACCCTGGTAAACCTGCATAGTTTACCTCACGCTGTGCGTGGCCGCTTGATTTATCCCGTCTTTTTATCGCTATTTCGGTGTATCGATTGCTTGTACCATCTGTTGTGCTATCCTTGTACCTCTTAGTCCTGGGTTTTGCTCTTGTGTAGTCTTGGTCTTGGCTTATCGTTTGTATGACTAACAAGATACTCTGCTATTCTGTAGTTTGCAATTTACCTGTCACATTCTGGGTTACAGGTAGTATTTCTCAAAGGTGGGGACGAGATATAACGGTACGCTCGAGCATTTGGATGGCATCTTGAACGTATGGATCGATTGTTGTGGACCATGCTAGGGAGATACGATCGGACAAGGCTGGTATAGATGTCGGTATCACTCACCCCACTCCCAGTTGTATTTGATAGCGTCCCCGATTTCGTGAAGGCACTCTACTTCTTTCTTGGAATCGAGTCCTGGAAGTTGAAGTCCGAAATATCTTCCGTTCAGTAAGGAACGTTCCTGAACTTCCGTGGCCATAGGTCGCCTGATCATGTCATAGATTTCTAGAACTTGATCGAGGTTGTCCCTTGTTGTCAAAGAATGTCCGAGGAGAGTGGCTAAAATGTAAGCGTCCTAGAAGCTTGATAACCAATTGTGCGCAACCTGTTAAAATGACGAGAACGAACCTCTATCGCTTGACCTGCACCCGACGCCTGTTGCGGTGACATGGCGTGTGCCTGTATCTTGATATAGTGTTCTGGAACATTGGAAGGGAGAAATGACTTACTGCGTCCCCTAGCAAGGCAACATTCCCATAGACCCAAGACTTGAGGGGCTTCACGGTATGTATAGCCCACCGAGAAGGACTTTCTACGCACTTGAGGAAGTTAAGGCGTCAGTCGGTGATATGGATGTTGATAGGAAACTGTACCTGGAGAATGGCTTTGAGTTCTGCCTCCCAGTGGTCATGGACTTTGAGAAGTTCCTCTTTATCCACGTTGGTAACCCAAGGACCAGTAAACTGTGTTCCAGCCAGCTTCTCGTCAGCGTGGAATGCACCAACATTTATTAGGCGGCCCGAAGAGATGGGGTAAACGACAACGTTCTGTCACTCAGAGTTATGCCGTGTCAAGGATGATATAGACAGATGGAAATGTCATACCACATGTTGGCCCATATACTAGAACATAAATTAGCACCGTCTAACGCGGGGAATACTGTACGAAGGGCCTACCATAATTGGAAGAGAATCCGGCTCTGGCACCCGTATGTTTTGGGACGCGTGGGCATCACGATAGGCCCGAAGTCGGTGTGTAGGAATTAGTGCGCGGTAGGCGACGATACCTGTCCATTTGGGATCGATCCCCGTCAGAAGTTCTTGAGCTTCTCGAATCCGTCCACGTTCCCGTTCGGCATCTGCTTGCTCCATCAAGAGACATTTCCTGACAGCAGATTTAATACCATCTGCGCCTATCAAGAGGTCATAGGTCGTCGATTTTCCGTTTTCAAAGCTGAGCTGGATCTTTCCCGAAGGGAGACGCGAATATCCTTGGAGCCTGTGGTTGAAATATGTATGATATCGCGGCGGGAGGTTTTCCAACAGGACCTTGAGAAAATCGGGTCGATGATAACGAATGAAGCTACCTGATAAAGCGGCATACATCTGTTGTCAATGTCCTAAACGTTGTGAATACGTACCTTGGGTTTGCAGCGTGTAAAAATCTTGTCCTACCGGCTGGTCAGCTTTACGGAATATGAAAGTGTCCGCTGGAGATATGCTGAGTGAGGCAATTGCTGGAAAATGTGACATGCCTCTTACCGAGGTCATAAGTTGGCTTGAGAGCTGTTACGCGCGCAAGGTCGCCGTCTATTCCCATCTTGACAAGGATTTTCCAAACTCGAGGCCAGACCCCAATGCCAGCCCCAACTTCTGTGAAGCGCGATGCAGCTTCGTATATATCGACCTCGATGTTGGGATATTTAGAGAGAGCAACTGTGATGTATTAGCACGAGAGTAGGACGTTGTGTTAGTGGCTTTACCTGCTAACGATAACCCTCCAATTCCACCGCCACTAGATAGAATAAGCACGTTAGTATTCGGAGGAAAGCGGAATATAAGAGGTCCCCACCATATCGCAACCCGAAATTTCGTTGGGGCCATTGGCTATCTCGTGGAAAGGGATTTAGGACGACCAACCTCAGTATTTATGTGGACGAGAGGATTCCGTATAAGAATCACGACTACTCACTTGACCCAGACACTGGCAGGCTCTGTCGATGGTCGTCGATACCTTTTCTTACGGCCAGAGAAGGCCGAGGACTCTGATCTTTATTGCTTTCGCGTACATCCAGAGAAAGCCGAGGGTTCGGTCATTGCTACATTTGCGGATATCCAGGTTGCGCATATGGATGTTTGACCTCGCTTCGGACTTGAGATTGTGATTTACGATACACTTTCTTTTGGTGGGTGAGCTAAGTGGCTTGTAAGTTGCAGCGTAAAGGTTGTGATGACGCCCGTCTCGGTCTGACATCCCTTTGGGTATGTCGGGATTATATTTTCGTTGATTCCAGGAGATGGAAGGGCAGGTATCGTCAGTACTTACCTCCGTTCATCTGAAGATCTCGGACTAAACCACATGGAGAAGCAATTTCAATGTGGGCGCAGAAAAGATTCGCGAATTTCTGTAGATCCAGTAATACTCAGTACTGGACTTATCGGTGAACCACATCTTTTTTTTCTTCTCGAAATAGCACTCACTGAATTTACAAGGTGGTCGCGAGGAAGTGGATCGGAACAGGTGAAAAAGGACCCGGGAAGCTCCTGGTATTTCTTCTCCGCGAAAATACCTGATTTTTGCTCTCAAATCCGCAAGGTTTTGACCCTGAATTTTTTCTCGAGCCCGGATATGAGCTCAACCCACCGAGCCCAGTATTTTTGATCTTTGAATTTGGGCTCTCAAATCCGCAAGTTGGGGGGAGAAGAAATATCAAGAGCTTCCCGGGTCCTGGTGAAAATCGTCCGGGAACTGCCGGATCAACACTGTTGCTCGTCTTCTCCACGCTACCACCCAACCTCCTACCAGTCGAACTTGTGGCTAATTGACCGAAAGCCCAATATAAACTACTGGCAGGAGATAGGAAGCGTTCTCCGGGTACGTGCTTCTCGTGGCACCCTGGCGCGAAACGTGACCTCGGGCGTCTTCCGCAGTTGAAAGTTAAGCCTCATCAGCTTTAGCCTAAACTAACGTCTTGAGATCCGAATTTGGTATGTTGAAATTAGACCTTGACCTTGGAATTTGCTTCATAGGACCATAGGAACCACTTGGTTAGCTCGACGATGGCGACAGATGCACGGAATCAGTCCCCGACAGCATCTGGACTTGCTGAGGCGGACAATGCCAGCTGCTTGTTTCCAGCTGAGCTCATGGAGCAGATCTTTACCCTGTGCACAGAGTTCCCCGTGCAATTTCCGCTACGCCAGAGGCAATCACCGCTTAACATCTCTCAAGTTTGTTCGTACTGGCGAGATGTGGCACGGCAAACAAAAGTCCTCTGGTCGTCAATAGCCTACGTCCCGTCAACCAGGAGGGATCGGGCTGCACACATCCAAGATCTCGGGACAATATTCGAGCGGAGTTACCCTCTTCCGTTAGAGGTTGTAACCGGTAGACTGCTGGAATACCCTCCCCGATTTGATCTTCGTCTCGCACCAGATCACGAACAAAGCTGGCCATTAAACCCCGTCAGAGATGTCGTCATCCCGTATCACGATCGGCTGAGAGTCCTTCGGCTTTCGCTCTCTGATCATCACCTCCGTGCATTCCTATCGATCTCTTCCTTGCGCTTTGGTTCGCTCGAGGTCCTCGAGATCTCGTCTTTCACTTACTTGCACCCAGATGGTGGAGTAAGAGTCTTTCGGGGTCTACCAGAACTTCGCGCATTCAAGTTATATTCTTCTGGGTGCTACTCCCCGTCACTGTTGCAAGCGCCATGGGCTCAGCTAAAAATCCTTCATATCCATCAAGCAATACTGCCAAGTGACGCCCTCTTGATCCTCGGCCAGACAAAAACGGTGGAAGATTGCAGCTTTGTGCTCAAACACGAAAGTTCTTTTCCTGATCCCCAAGTTGCTACCGTCTTTCCTTCTATCAAAAAGTTGACGATAAACCTTTTGATGACGACAAATATCATGCAATTCTCTTTCCTGAAGGGTTTTTCGGTACCTAACGTTGACGACCTTACCATCGCCGTACGGTACTGGCTTGGCGTACCTGACGAATTCTTACCCAAAATGAAGCGCCTCACACGACTCAGCCTTTTCCATGTTTCGTCCCAGCCCCTCCCTCTCGTAGATCTGCTAAAGGCAACCCCATACCTCGTGGCCCTGACTCTACAATCCCCAGCTCTCGATAGAGCGGTTCTACGGATACTCTTCGATCAGTCCTTCACACCCCACTTACAACATGTTGAATTTCCCATCTCCGACTTAGAGTCGCTCTGCGATGTCCTATCGGAGAGGGTGAAAGGTGTTAAAACCATGCTCAAGTCAATTATTGTGGAGTTTATGACCTCCAACGGTCTCCCACAAGGGCAGGCCGGCATCACCCTTGTGCCATCAATCGTTCAGAGAGTTTTTGATTCGCTGGGGGTGGAGATCTCGTTGTGGTCTGATGTTGACGGGACCTTGACCCTCTGGTATGGTCCTGGGCGAGAAAGATTGGGTCTGGATGCCGCTGCACTTCTTCGAGAGTGGCATGTCCTGGACTGAAGTACGCGATCTGCCAGTGGTGACGACTACTATCAAGTTGCATCATACCCTCATCTGCCATCGTTCGTCCTCTGTGATCTAATAATCCACTCGTTTCCGTAGCATAATTCGTTACTTGTGGTGAACTCCCTTGTGAACTCACTTGAGATCAGTAGCTATGAGAAAACACCGTGGCACACTATCGCGGGTGCTTGTTGCTTCCCACGCTGCTTGTTGCTTCAAATCACTGACAATCTCCCTGGAGACGATATTCCTCTAGAACGAATTTGTGCACCTGTAAGGCAGAAATCCGAGGAAGGAAGGTCATCAGGTAAGTTCCGGCTCTCTGGTTGTCATGTTGCAAGATTAGATGTGGTCATTCGTCCAGGGCACATCCGCGGGTTTCAATTCAACCATATACCGCACCACTCCTCCCTCAGTACTAGCGTGAGGATATTTTCCAAGATGATGGACATCGCAGTGGCCCTCCCTCTGGAACTCCTCGAACGGATCTTCATCTTTTCTACTGACTTCCCAGTCAAGTTCCCGCCCTCTCGGGATCAATTTCCCATCGTTCTGTGTCATGTCTGCTCATACTGGCGGCAGGTCGCACTGAAAACGAAGTTGCTCTGGAATTATGTTGGGAATTACCCCTGCAAATCCTCTAATCGAGATCTCCACCTTTCGATCCTGCGAACATGGTTCGAGCGGAGTGCTCCATTCCCTATCGAATTCGTTGATGGTGGCGTCGTAGAGTATCCGCCCAGAGTTCAGGTCCGTATACCCAATGGCTGGACCTGGCCGTTTAAAGTCATACAAGACGTCGTTGTTCCTTATCACTCCCGACTTCGCGTCCTCCGGCTGCTCCTTACGCGGCAAGATCTCAACTCATTCTTTTTCCTTCCACCGAATTACTTCGATTCCTTGGAGGAATTGCAATTACAACTTTGTGAAGGCACCGGTGCATACCACAGGGTAAAGAGCAAGGTCTTACAAACACTCCCCCGCATTCGAAGTTTCATGTTTTATGATGGACGTACATCGCCTGATGACCTCCATCTACCATGGAGACAGCTACGAACCCTCCATATTACACATGCACTGCCCGTGGCTCTTGTTCATTCAGTTCTATGTCAAGCGACATCTGTCGAGGATTGTATTTTTTCGGTCCAAGACCCCTTCCTGGAGCCACCACCTCCCATCACGACTTTCCCCTCTATAAAACGACTAACTCTAAGAATCATTGGCAACTCCACCTTCTCTCAGGCCTGTATCTTGCCTAGTCTGCACGACCTCACCATCGCGTACAATGCAACTGTCGACTTTCACGAGTCATTTCTTCCTGGGATACAGCATCTCACGAAACTATGTCTCGTGTCTTTATCAAGCGATAACGTCGAACCCATTCCGCTGAGCGATATCGTTCAAGCCACTCCCCACCTTACAACCTTAATCTTACATACACCCCCCATCGTCAACAAAACCTTTCTGTCCAACCTATGCGCCGGAAGGATTGTACCTCATCTTTCTCACTTCGAGTTCAAAACCTCAAAACTCCGATCGATTTGCGAAGGGTTGACGAGTGCTGTGAAGAAGTACGGGCATTCTTCCTTAGAGTCGGTCATCATTCAATATGAAGGTCCTCGTGGCCTTTCCTATATTGATCCAAACGACGAGAGGTCTATGCGTCGTTCACTAGGGGCACTTCAACTCGATGTTTCGGTGTGGAAGGAGGGGTTGCGTTTGGGCAATGCAATACTCTTGTATGGAAAAGGTAGAGAAAAATTGGGTTTGGACGTGCTAGCCCTCAAGGCTATTTGGCAAATTTAATAATCCCATGGGCACTAGCTGTATGGTATTCGAACAAACCTCGTGTACAATTTGCATACATCAGACTTTGTATTCTCTCGAGATCTCGTCATTCGTCTCGAACGCACCACCATTCATACTTGAGCCAATCCAGCTGAACGTGCTTATCCAGGTCTTCCCAAGACCGAAATGGATTTTCGGGTTCGTTTCCGATGCTGGCGTTGAAGTTATCCATCACCTCTCGAAAGAATTTTCCGACACCACTGCCTTGAAGTATTTGTGTAACAGCGCAATGTACCGAGAGTAACTTTGGATCTGGGAGAGGGGATTCAGAAGCTCCTTCCTCCCATGATAAGGTTGTTCCGGGGTCTGGGTATGTCCTAAGTGGATTCCCGTCCTCATCTTCGTCCTCGCTATCATCGTCGTCCACATCGTTCGGTCCAGGATTTTGAAAGACCAAGATGTTGTAACGATTAGGATCCTGTGCCAATCGATGTATTAAGAGTTGATCAAAAGATCGAAAGAATGCTCCGAACCGTGACTTTCTTCAGACACCAGTTGTGTTGGTAGAACAATATCCGAAGAGTGACGCGTATCAGAAAGCCGTTGGAAGGTGATTCTACAAGCTTAGCCAATTCGTCAAGCGTGTTGCATGGTAGTGCCGAGAATTTTCGTATAATATCAAACGTTTTCACCGAAGCTTCTCTCTTCCAAGGAGTTTAGAGCGGATTATGCACGGCAAAACAAGACGAGCATACCGCCTCCGAGTCCAAATGGAACTCTAATGGCCACGATAGAATACGACATATCCCAAGTGGCATCCAGATAGCTTCAGCCTGTGTAATTTTGCATTGGTTTCTTTCCCGTTTTGCAATCTGATAAGTAGTCACGTAAATGACTCAGATCGATGAGAACACTTGATATACACGAACTTACCTCGAGCTCCTTGGGGCCTTTGGGACGACGTGCCTCCCAGCTATCGTCATAGTATGAGTATGGCGCATGAAGACTCTCAGGACTGATCTTGACTGGGTTCCAAGGTAGCCGTCAGTAGGATTAAACGTCAAGTGGGGATCCCCGACTGACGCATGAACAGAAACCGCCAAAGCCAAAGAAGGGCCAATTCTTTCAGCTTTTCTAACGTTTCCGTGTTACCAATAGACCGAGACCCGTCATTGGCATCATCACTGTCCCGACTTTGGGTGCTACAATTCGTGATCGATGAGGAGACATAGGATAGTCCTTCATCGCCACCACAATCGTAGACGTGATCTAGCATTCCTTGAAGAACACAGGAAAGCCGGATTTGAGCCCGATGATACGAATACAAATTGTATTCTTCATTTTGTGAGAGGGTGTTTATGAGAGAATGAGCAAGCTGGGTGTGTGTGGATGATGCTTGCATACGCAGTTCAAGTTTATTAGACGCCGTAAAATCTATCCGAAGTAACATACACATACACGAGTCATGTCAGGGATAGCGCCAATCCATAGGGTATCACATAAGTCTAGAGAGAGCATGGGTTGATTTAGAGGAAAAGATTAGGCTAAATTCGAGGAGGTTTCGCAGTGAAGGTACAAGAGTTTGATAAATGGAATAAAACGGATTTATACGGCCAACGATTGCTGGTCTGACTTCGGGCCCGAACGTCCACGTCCACCACGCTTCCTAGGTCGTGTCGCACCATCCTCACTGGTTGGATGATTTTCTTGGGTATTACCGCCTTCAGAGCGTCCACCGTGCCCACCAGAGGGAACTCTACCACGACCTCGACCTCTTCCTCCCCCACGCGCTCTACCACGACCTCCTCCACTCCCTCCGGGTTGTTGTTGTGAAGCCTCTAAACTGGCTCGCAGCGTGATTTCCTCTTGCTTGACCCGCTCTTCTTCTTCCTTCCACCACTTCAGAAAATCGACCTCCTCTTGCTTCGCTTTCTCCTCCGCTTGGATATTTAACAATGACGCCTTCTCTTTAGGTTGCTTGACGAGGAGATCCAGTTCTAGTTGCTGAATCGCCACAAGGGAGATACCAGACGGAGCTCTTCCAGTTGTTGGACTCGAGGAAGGACCCGCAAACGATGTTGAACTTGGTTCAACAATAGGCTGAACGGGCGATAGTGTCCACGCTTTTCCTCTGTTGGAATGAAGTTAGCTCCAGACATGAGTCACAAAACTTGAGCACTAACGGTGTATTTCGGGACACACTAAGCCCCGATGGTTTCTTGCTCTCGGGTAAGAGCTTCATGGGCGTAAATACAGGTCCCAACCCTGGCTGAGTTGTATGTTTCTGCGTTTGCGGCCGTGGTGGTGTCATGGGCGGCTGAGAACCAGATCCTGTACGCCCTGCTGCTGCGCTGGTTCGGGATGGACTAGCAGAAATGATTGCTGGTACGAGGGGCGTCCCAACGGGGGAATTGCCGCCTGGTGTTCCAACTTTTGCAGGGATTCGCCACGACGACAATGATGACGAACTTGGGACTCTCTTGGGTGGTATGGCCGTGAACGGAGGTAAAGTTGAAGCACTGCCAATCCTCGGTGATCTAGGAGGGGTCGCAGTCTCTTCTTGCATGATGGATTTCAAGTTAGCGCTAAAGAATGGCGTAAGCGAAAGAATTGCCAAGTTGATATGACGACCTACGGAGGTGCAACAGCTGGAACGTTCCAACGGCGTGCAGTCGGGCTGGTGTTGACGGGAGCCCGCTGACCATTGTCGACAGCATCTCCTTCGTCCAATGTGAAAACGTCGCCATGTTGCTCAGCTTTGAGCTGCTTCTGCAGTAAGCTGATCTTGGGTGGCGACCCGCTGGCTCCAGACCTGCTCTTCCTCCGCGGAGTAGTATTACCAGGCGAAACAGAGGTGAAATACTCGACACCATCACCAGACTGCAGTGGTTTTCCCGGCTCCTTTCGTCTTTCCTCCTCAAGTTTCCGGTCCTTCTCCATCTTAAGCTCCTTCTCACGGATTGCTAACCAATCTCGGTTCGCAGCCATGAGCTCCTTAACCAGGAGGTTCGATCTAACGACGGGAAAAGCATCAATCTGTCTCCTGGAAATAAATGTCGCAAGTTCTTTGATAAGGAAGAGGGGAAGACCCTCCAGCATGCGGCTTTCCAAAAAGACCTCCATATTGACGGCGATAAATTCTTGGACGCGATCCACGAGGTCGAGGAGGTGGAAATATGTCGCCTCTGACAGGATGTAGCAGGCGTTCTGGATAGAAAGGAGCTTGAGGATGACACCCGAACAGATTAGTAAAAGTCTGTCCAACAAGAGTTCATTCTATACGAGGCGTTCATCAACGACAGGCTCTTCGAATACATCATTGACACCTACCGCGACAGCGACGACTTGGAACATGAAATCCAAAACGTCTTCAACCGTGTTGGCGAATTCTACAAGAGCTCGTTTAGAATGCTGAGGCTTTGCCAAAACAAAAGCCACATACCCAACACCTCAAAAAGCTCACCCTCTGCACCACAACACATGAACTTCAACGCAAATTCGACAACGTGCGACTTCATATGTTTCAGCTTCACCACCCCGATACCCCTTTCATCCCACCGCTTAGTCGTCCAAACCTCGTCATCAAAGAAAGCCCCAAACAACTCCGATCTTGCTCTGAGTATCGTCGAGTGACAATACACGTTCTTATCTGCAAGTTCGAGGATCACGTCTGGGGCCAACAGAAGTTGACGGTCCTGTAAGGTACAAGTTTGATGGAGATTAAACAGAGAAGTTAGATTCTTCTCCGCTATCGGCGGGCTAGCGCGCTTCGTAGGTGCTTCGAGAACTTCGGTGAGTGAGGAAAGTCCCAAGGCACGAGCAAGAGCCATGACCTCGGATGAGATCTGGTCCGGCTTTGCTTTGACGCTAGCGAGTTCGCGCGCAGCACCAACTGCAACACGACGATCCCAGATAGCAATGAGGTTGTCGGAATAGAGGTAGTGTACCAAGAGCAGGATGGAAAGAGCATGACAACCATGGACGGATAACCGGGCTTTCACAAGTACCGGGTCTGAGGGGAGGCGCGGAGCAAGCCTGATAGAGAGGTTCGACTGTGAGTCCTTCACAGCCGACGTGGAACCCGACAGCAGTGAGGATAGTACCCCACATTGAGCAGCCAAAATGAGCCGATGTGCAGGGAGAACAGATCCCGATTGAGCTGCATAAACCAAAAGATCGGCCCCATGCGGGAATTTCAGCTGTGGATCGGTCAGTGGCGAGGTACCAGAACGACGGCCAGCCTTTTCGACAACGAGGACCTGACATAATTTTGCGAGTTCAATTATATCAGCTTGAATGATAGGATCATCCGCGTCCCCGTCGACTGGGAGAGGAGGGGTCTTTGAGATTTCAACCTTCTTGTAGCCAGGCCGAGCACCCTCCGAAACGTCTTTTACTGGAGACTTGTAGAGGTCAAAATACGGCTCAAGAGTAGCCAAATCTTGGGCGACACTATTGCCTGTGACGGTGATCGGGCGGGATATATGCTCCTCTCGAAGCGCACCATACGCTCCCGAGCTATTGGCGGAGACTTGTGTGACGCGTTGCAGGAATGGAACACGCTGGAAGTTTGAAGACTTTCCAGACCCTGCCTGGCCCGACTTGACCTTTCGAGATTGTACGAAAACATGGCCTGATTTTGTGCAGAAGATGATGGTACCATCTTGGCCCAAAGCCACATCCTGGAACGTGCGTCAACGTTGGCTTCCAATACACGGGGACTATCTTACTCGAATGGGACTGAATTGCTTCTTCAAAGCAGTGACACGCTGCGGGTCAAGGCGGAATTTATCCTTGTTAACACCTTCTGCCGAACTTGGGGCAGAAAAGGTAAATAAATCGCCCGATGTGGACAACACCGCGAACATGTCGTCGCAGTTTGTGACCTTGTTAATAGAAATCCGACATATTCCATGCATATGGGGAGGTGAATAGGAATCCGGATTCCAAGGAATGCTGCGCTATATTGAGCAACTGATATGCGTATGATCGGCGAGTATACCTCAGTTTGAAGTGGCGGTTATTCCAGAGACAGACCACTTCTCGTGAAGCAAGTAAGCAAACCATAGCCGAATCCTGAAAAAGTTGGATGTTAGCTCAATTATGATCAAACATACACAATAACGGAGCATACAGAAAGGCAGACAGATAAAACTGGCATCGATAGATGTGTGACGATGCGAGGAAACGGTTGAACGGGCTGATCAAAACCTGGAGTAGGTCGGTCAATTCATTTGGTTTAAAGGTGTTCGTGAAACCCTCACCAAATTGACCATTATTTGCACCCCATGCATAGACTTCGGTGCTGGTCCAGCACGCTGAAGCGGCTTTTGAAGCCGTTATGCCTATAACTTGATGTTTCTTAAGGGAAGATATCTTGCGTGGTACCGATTGGATAGGCTCGTCCGAGTGTGCATTCTTAATAGGGTTGAGAGGCGGGTCGACAACATATCCAAGCTGAGAGTATCGGTTCAAGCCCCAGCTTAAGACTTCTCCAGAGCTCGTTAATGCGAGAGTATGATCTTGACCAAGAGCAATAGAATCAATCTTGTACTGAAACTGTGAAACAGGTTCAAGCGTGTATTGCGTGTGTTGTGTTTGGCCCAGTCTATCCATAAATTCGACGTAGATCTCGCGCATATACGATGAAAACTCACCGGCCGCCGTTACCAAAACCACAAAGACGTACGTTTCCCTTGTGTTCGGATGTGACAACAGCTGCGCACCGAAGTGAGCTCATATACATCACATATTGAAGCAAGGAACACCCACCAGTATGAAGTTTAGACATTTGCAATTGACGTGCATAAATCGGCGCGAACCTCTCGTCTAGAGGCTTCTTCCGAAGCTCTTCCGCTTCTTTCTTCTGCAGCATAACAACGTGGTCCGGGTAAGCTCTATCACCTCCATCTCCGAGTCCAAGTGTAGCGTTCCTAAAAAGGGATGTGTCAGCGATATACGGGCGGATGACATCATAAACGGACTTATTGGTTCCCCATGTGAATAGTTCAGCACAAATAGGAGACAAGTCTTCGACATAAGCTGGATGAGCGCCATTGATAGTCGCGTTGTATAGATCAAAGGGTGTGTATCCATCAAGGTCTCGAACTGAGATGTCAGTCTCCGATCGTTGCAACAGCAAGGTGCTGATTTTTAGATAAACGTCAGCCGCAATGGCATAAAGCAATCAATAAAACTTACGCAGCAGGTATATTCCCGTGATACAATGCCCTGTGCAGTGCCGTCCAATGACTCTCATCATCAAGAACGTTTACGTCTATCGCTGGATGCGATAACAACACTTTGACGAAGTCCAAGGAGTCGACTGAAATGCAGGCAAGATGAAGTACCGTCCTCCCGAGCTTATCTTTGGTGTTAACCAGGGCCATAGCAGCTTTTACCTTGCTAGGCCGATTCCATGACTTTCCTCCGCTGGTGCTGAGTCCGCTTGCGCCAGAGGTGGAACCCTGGTCATTCGAGCTGGACTCAAGCAGGCGTCGGAAAGCCTGCTTATCTCGGCGTTCGAGAAGTTCATGGAGCAAGTTCATGCAGTGTTGGTTGAAGACCAAGCGAGCACGAAGGAGTGCAAACTCCTCCACAAGTTCGCTTGACCTGGAAGTCCGCCCAGAGATGAAGAGGGCGGGATATATGCTATCGGTTCTGACGAGCTTTGTCGAGAGGTGAAAGTTGGAGGCTTGGGTTCCGCGCGTGTGAGTGGAAGGCGAAGGCAATAAAGATAAGGATGAAGAGAAGGAAGGAAGCTCGTCGACGTCGATAGCGAGGAACGGAGTCACTGTCCGCCACGGACGCGAGACACGTGCATGGCAACAAACGGGGACAAGCAAACGTGCTATCTAATCCGGATTACTTAAGCGCCAACGTACGCATGTTGGTACTTTCGAAGTTTCGAGTCGTCAACGCGTCAACGCCAGAGTTTACCACCGCCACGACAGAGCGACTGTATTATAGTAAATATCGAGGAGAAGCAAATCGTGGGCAAAAAAGGCGTCGAAGCCACGACTGTCACAAGCCAGCAGTGGGGCGGGGCAAGGTACCGCCACCCATTAAGCTGGCCCATTCTATCATATGCATCACTTTTGATAGCATGGTGAGTCTAGTACTGATTTCGGCGCTTCTGCTCTTCAAAGGCGTTGACTGTCTTGAGCGCACATTCGTTCCTACTTCTGCCGCAAATAGCGTCCATCAAAGGTTTGACGTGGGTAATGCTTCCTGACGCTCCGCCGGTAACACGGCATGCTCCCATTCCCTATAGGAACGCACTACTGTCCTCCTATGGTATGTTCACACCGATCCCTCTCTCGATATGCGATGTGATATCACCATTGTGGTCTACTGCTGAGCATCACCTGACAGATCGTCGATTGTGGGGTCATTGGTCATTTGGTTACCCAGGTCGAAAGTAACCGGCAAAGGACCTTTCTTACTCTTGTTTTCATACTCCACATCGGTGCGCACTCCCAGCGTCATCTTGATGCGAACCACGAGTCTTGTGATTTGTTCTCGCCGAACGAAACATGTGGATTCGTCACAGGACTACCATTTTTCCTTGGTCCTCCCGCCCCCTCCTTGTGGTCCTGTTCAGCGCCTACTGATAATCAGATCTATGACATGCGGTTATCATAGGCCAGCGAAGTTATTGCGAAGCCGCTCTGTTTAATGGGCAGCTCATCATATCGACATCGCGCTATCCGCCATTCTTATCGCGGCTGTAACCTAAAAATGGTTACCCGCAAGGTAAAGCATTAATGATATAGCCAATAAAACCGCAACGATGCTCACATGTCGGTCCGCTCATTAGAAGCCCTCTCCTGCAGCATGGTCGTACGAACGATATCCTGCCAATCACTTCCTTGGTGTTCAGACCTATATGTCCCTCAGTGTAGTAGAGGCACAACGGCCACTATCACCTGGTCTTGGTTCGTACTCAAGAACGCTTGTCGCCACGCCCAATTTGACGGTTCTTCGTGTCTGCTAATTTTACGGTGCTTCTCAGTCTTATGCGCATCATCCAAGGACCTGCTCGAATTTGAAAAACAAGAGGACACTATGAGTTCGGGATGATCCATGCTATCAGCTGTGGGTGCATAAAGCGCTGCCGGGGCAGCAGGGGAGTAAGTTCTCTCTGAGGTATCGCCACCCTTGTATCCTGCACGCCATGCTCGCGAGCAAATTCTTCGGTCTGGTCTCTGCCATCCTTTCTTGCGGGGCTTTAGTATCTGCTGCACCTTCGAATACCACCCACTCAGCAGACCCTGAGATCATCACAGCGGCTGCGCCCTCCCCACCCTACTTTGTTGTCTATGGTGATGCCTGGGACGGGACAACAGGTCCCCCGACCGTTG
>ML208415.1:0-29253 GCA_004369065.1 Pluteus cervinus
TCATTCCCCTCGACGGCCATAAGCGTAACCCGTACCTTCTATACGCCCTTTGAGTCTGTATTTGGATAATTTGAGTCGTAAAGCTCATCGGGTCAAGGCAGGCCGTGGCTCGCAGAAGAAGTGGCGCACCCCGCGCCCGCTATACAGTATGTACACCTTCAACGCCATTTGCTTCATCAGTAAAAGAGAACCTCAAGCTGAGAATCGAGAGGCGAGGCATCTGTTTGAGCACGTTAAGCCAATCCGTAGTTGATCCCATCTGGCATCGGGTGACCTCAAGAGTCGTCAGGGCGTTCTTGAAGCTTGAATAACGGGAAGTTGTTGAGATTGAACTGGCACTTGAAAAGCGATACGGCGTTCAACTGTGGGGTTGTACTTTGGAAGGACGAGGTCGTTGGGAAGGTGAATGCAATCTGCCAGTCCGAAAGAACTAGCGATTCTCAGCTCCTTTAGTTGTGGAGCCGGTGTGGATGTGATGGGTGGGAGCACTTGGTCAAATTGTTTCCTGCTCCGGATTGAAAGTCTCTCGATACGAGAGGTGTGAGCGAATATATAACCAAGGAGATTCTGTGAATATATATACCGACGTCCCGAAGATAAAACGTGGATTATATCAACAGAGAGCCGTCGCCCTGCTGAACGAACCAAGAAACTCTCTGATAGCAGGCCCAGGCAAGGCATCGATCTGGCACCAGAGTCGGGAAGACTGGAGTGCCACCCTCCTCCAGTGGCGAGAAACGTGGCTTATAGGAAGCCATGCTTTGAGCTCGGTGGAAAGTAAGCTCCGACCAGAGACTCTGTCCTTGCAGTCTGCTTGAACAGTCGCAAAGAGTTCGCCGAGAAATTCATCAGGGAGGTTGGATGTAATGGTGCAGGTGTTGCGTCGTGATTTTAGGAGGCAAAGTCGTACTGTTAAGGATCGGATTTCGTCATCGAGTCTTTGGATAACGATTTTTTTGGCTTTGGGATTGTGGGCGAAAGGGAGTTGGTGCATCTGGCCGAGGTTGTGTTGGTTGGACGCTAAGATAGGTTTGCACGTGTGTCACGATGCACCAGAACAGGATTCATCGCGCCACATGGCCTCTTTTCCACGTCTTCCGCCAGAGTTGGAGCATGATATCTTTTTACTCGCATTCCGAAGTAACAACAAGGAGGGAAGGAACTTGATTTTTGTGGCGAAACGAGTGTTTGATTGGTGAGTTCTATACATAGACGTTGCTCCCTCATCACCCCCTTAAAATGATCAGGCTGATACCACACATATTCAACATTGTCCGCCTCGACAAGGCCCGACCTTTACCTACCAAATTCAACGAATCGGTCTATAAACGACACGGGAAGCACACCCGTCATCTTTTCATCGAAGCCGGTTATGGGAGATATCTCAATCTATTCCCCAACGTTATCGATCTCGCTTTCTGGGCAGATTGCAGTGGTCAAGCCTACATCTCATCACTCCTTCAACTTCCCTTGACACGTATATCTATCACACCTTCACCTTCACTCTTCCAAATCTTTTCCAAAGTAACGCACCTCGACCTCTTAACCCATTTTTCATTATTCGATGCTGATTCATTTGCATCAATCGTCCAACCACTCGTATACCTACCCAACTTGACACACCTGTGTGTTCTGCCAGAGATGTCCGCGGAGCTGGTGGAGTTGTTCCTGGATAGGACGCGATGTCCTGCGTTGAAGGTGATGATCTTCTGGGGACCGTCGGAGGGTGAACTTGCAGAGTTGGACGAAGATGACTGGTCGGAATATAAAGGGAATGACTCGAGGATCGTGAGGGTAAAGTGTAATCCAAGACGGGATTGGGAACTAGGTGCTCGAGGTGGTGTAGATATGTGGATTTTTGTGGATGGGATCATGGCATCGAGGGATAAGCTGGATCTGTAGTTGGGTTCAAACACAAAGTAACTCGTATCTATTCACTGATTTCAAGGATGCAAAGTCCAGTCGAAGTAACGGTTCCGACCCTCGATCCAGGAGTCCGGTTTTGCAGCAATCCTACCTCGGACAACTACACTTCCAAAATAACCGAAGGGTAGTGTTGCCAAACTATCTATATTGCTCAGTTTATCTGGTATTAAACCGGGAACTTGAACGGATAGAGCTCAGTCCTCGACGCAACTTACTTCGGTCGTTTACGAGATGAAATCGAAGGTTAATCGGACCAATCCCAACCTCCGTTTGCATTGCGGGACTTTACATGATTCTAGACTAGAGTTCCTTTCTGCAAAAAAGAAAATTAGCCCCTTCAATGAGACTAGAACATGGACAAGACGAGACGAGTGAAGTGTTGAGAGCCGACGCGATGGTCAGGGTATTTAGGGTGCGTGAGAACTGAGATTCGGAAAACCCCGGCGACGATTTTTGGGCTCAACCTTCCATCTTCGAGAGTCTACCGTTCCTTCAAAACATTTCATCCCTTCAGTTGCGCCCAGAGCGACTCTCACAAACATTCAGAGGATAGCGTAAAATGTTCTTAGGAGTTTTGACTGACATCGGACTCCTCTACCTGAGTGCAATGCGTCAATCGGTGAGTTGTCTGTCTTTGCTACTTTATCTCTCAAAGGGCGTAGCCATGGAAGGCAGGACTTGACGTGGAATGCTAATACCCATCCGCCAGGTGCCAGCAATACGATGACATAGCCTTTGGCTAGCCTTTTCACCAGACTCAAGCTGGCTCGTACGTACGAGGTCCTTCAATTCCACGGAACGGACAATACGGAAAAAAGCTTGCCTTAAAGCTGTTTCATAACGATAGGCCCATAGATCCCTTGTGATTTCTCTGCGTAAATTGCCCATCTTTTCTCAGGTCCAGCTCTTTCACTCACTCGAATCACCTTCGGGTTTTCAGGTCTTCTCGGACAACCGGGTTCAGGACGCAGTTGTTGAACCTTCTAACGAACTTCCGTTGCTTCAATCCCTCAAGTCCAAGTACCGATCATTTCTTTTGTTTCTTCTGTACGGTAATTTCCCTTTAACATGTTGCCTCTCACTTAATAACATATCCGTTTTCTAGCTCTACATCATCCGCCTTTAGGTCCTTAATCCAAACCATAACCACCTCACGCGCTTTACATATCACGCCTCCCCCATGATGCATGAACGTCCACCTTCAAGACTTTCATCGTAGTCCGCCGACTTCACCCTCTCACCTTGTGGTGAAGCTACGTCAAATGCTTCACCACCACCTTTAACACTTATTCCTATTCCACAAATATACGGGAGGAAGATGCTAAATTGTCAAGCGCTCATCCTCTGACCGGTTTCAGTCTTTGTGCCCGTCACTTATCAGACTCTCAACCCTTCGTTTTGGTCGCGACTTGAATACCGCCGGTGGTCCTTTGTGCACATGGATCGTGCAAGAGCTAGCGCCCGTGTCGGACAATGCATGGAAGTTTTGAAGGTCAATGATCCCGGCATACACCACCCGTCACCTCCACCTCCATATTCAACCCCAAAAAACATTCGCCCAGCCCTTGCGCTCTCCCTCCATCGTCACCGCTATTCATCCAACACTGGACACGTTGCTGAAGCGCTAAAGCTGGTCTAGCGTCAATATAGCTATTCACTGCTTGCCACGGTCTAGTACAATCGCCAGCACCCATGATGGAACCATGGCGATACCTATACGTTCATTCGAGATGGAGAAGGGGTTGGAGTGGTGAAGGTCGGGAGCATGAAGCCGCTGGTGTTCACGCCAATGTCAGGGATCGCCTTGACGGAGAACGAGACGACAAAAGCTCTCACAACGTGCTGCAACCACTTGATGGTGTCCACCTGACTGGTTTTCTCCTGGAGTCGGGGGACGTGTGGAGGAGTTCGGTGGTCCAGGTGGTCAAACGTTCGAGTTTGTTGTGTGGGACGTGGCTTTCGTTGTGTTTCACCCTCGCGGATGACGTCGACCACTATGGGCCGTTATACAACGGGTTCAGAGAGCTGGGGAACTGGCATAGAGGTTATCATCTTGGACTGCGAGGAGAAATATCGTGTGTTCGAGCTCCGGTGGAAGGCGTGGAGGGGAGGGCATCCCGGTTATCGATGATGTTGTTGGTTGATGGATATCGGAATATGCTGGTGGGCTGGTGCCTCTATAAACTTGGCGTCTTGCGCGGTTAGTGACAACACAAACTTGATTTTTGCGAACAGTGCAACGAGTCGAACGACTCAGACCAGCATCGGTCATGTTCACATCTTCGGCTCTCGTCTTGCTATAATCTCGCCAATATATGGTATAGAAATCATTGGATGCAGTCCAGAATATTTCCCGGACAGATGAATCACGTCATGATTCACTGACGAACTTCAGCTCTCAACTCTTTGAATAAGGCCAGCACTTTGATTCTTTTGACCACCAGTTCCCTGTATTGACTTGTTGAAATAACAGCATTAGCCCTTCGGTTGACCAATTGACTGAGGTGAATGGACGGAAGTGTGTCCAAGTTTTGATCTTCTTGGACAGTTGTTTCACGCAAGCACAAATCACAAGTGGCGGGCTGAACTTGATCGCAAATACAACAGCGTTTACGGTGGCCTGCTGCCTGACGCTCGCCAGCAGTGAACACCGTTCATGTTCTCCATTTATAAGCCTTCATAACATGCTTCTAAATGAAGGGTCTCGATCCAACGTGCTCGAACGGGGCAAAGGGTGAGTGTCAATTACGGCTTGACATCGGTAGCTTTATTCCGAGCTTTATTCAGTTCTCCTTCCACGGCCTCACAATCTCCCTGAGAGTGAGATAGATCGTCCACAGAAGGACAATTGCACCATCATGTGATGGTGTTAAACATAATACCACTGGGACCAACTGCGTCAATCAGCACGCC
Organism: Pluteus cervinus; assembly: GCA_004369065.1. NCBI lineage: Eukaryota > Fungi > Basidiomycota > Agaricomycetes > Agaricales > Pluteaceae > Pluteus > Pluteus cervinus. The sequence continues at coordinate 4,840 of ML208415.1, forward strand.
GTCTCCCTATCGCATGTTTGAACACGATACCACCTGCTCTATCATTTTCGTACGTTAAGGCTGCAGCTCTCATCCAACCCCATTTTCTCTCTTCCTCAACTCTCATTTCCCACTCGAATCTCTCTTGGGACCTACGAAATGTCAATCAACATCGGCAAAAGTACTATCAACGCCCCCAATTCTCAATGGAATACCTTAGGGCCTGGGGGAACGATCAACAACAATCAACAGTACGACTACAGGCCCATTACGAGCAACCACTACGACCATAGCCAAGGGAACACGACGGATAATAGTACCCACAACAGTGAGTTCCACTTCGAGCTCGGAAGTCGGGCATTATTGATCTGTCCTAACTTCCTTGATCGTAACCGATCTAGCGACTTACAATGGTTCAAATCACCATAGCGGAGGTACCACCAACATTGGGGCTCCTGCTCCACACAACCCTCAATTACCGCCTACAAGTGAGCTTACAGAACATGTTCCGTCCCATCTGCGATTGACGCTGACTTACTGTACAGGCCAAGCGCCAGCGCCGATTCCCGGTGCTTTTGCACATGGACAGGGTCCCACTTTTCCACCACAAACTGCTCCCTTTTCAGGTATGTACACCAACAACTACTTACTGATTCATCGGTCGATTATTCAATTTGATGTTCTTTAGCCTTTCCACCTCCTCCTCCATTGATGTCAGGACAGTCGTATGGTTATCCGAGTACACCATATGGACAAAACCCGACAGGTTATCCCACCCAATTCCAACCCCAGCCGCAACAGCAATTTGGAGCGGCATCACCACCCCCAATGGGATGCCCTGCTAATAGTCAACCAACGGCAGGGCAATACCCATATAATCAACATCCTTACTACGCTCAGCCGATTCCTCCTTCCGGCACGAGCACACCAACCTCCGTTCCATCAAGTTATCCAACTATCTCACCGCTCGCAGCACCCCAATCGCCTCCTGTTGAAGACGACGGTGAACCTCCTGTCTAAGGACCGATTTTGCCGATGTAGTTCTTGGCTCTGTGTAACATTTACAGTAGACATTTGTCGTGGGTTTGCCTCTCGAATTCTCATGTCGACAATTGAACTACTCGCTTTTGTATACTGTACATATCTGAACAATGCTATACGTGTACACTGACAAGTTTCCGACTGGAACGCATCGAGTTGTGGACGCCAGCACTAGTTGTTTAGTTGGATTAAACCATGCCCAAGTCCTCCTCTGAATCCGACGGATCGTCGAGATCACATTTATGACACTGCACCACATCAACTAAGCTCTCTACACGAGAGACAAAGTTGTCGTCAACGTCGTCACAGCGATTGAACCGTATCTCCTTGATAGGAAATCCACCATCGCGACGTGCACAGATGGCGTCGACCATAGCATTGTGGAGCCCCTCAAGGGAAATGCGGTCTAGGTGGACTGATTTCAACGACTTGAATAGTTCCTGGCCATCTGAACGATCTCGTTCCGGATCCAAGGGGTTACTTGAGGCGCTATCGAGGAACCCTGTGTCACCAACAGGTTCATTAGGTTCCCCTATCTCTTCTTCGTCTTCCTCCTCATCACTATCCATCTCTGGATTTCGGAAGCCCTTTTCAACAGCTCCAATTGACAGCAAGAACCGGCGAATGGTTGGTTCCGAAATTGATATCACCTGGAGAGCAGGAAGACGATCGGACAAGATTGCCCAGCTTTCCGGCTCGATTTCGCAATTCGTGGTAAACGAGGTCGCCGTCGAAAATGGAAGTGATGTGATTTCAGCCATATGAGTGGTATGACCAGCGTTTGTTGTCCTGAGAGCGGAAGCGCGAAGGTTGATATCTACAGCAAGATAACACTTGTCTGCAGAGGCAGTGAGCTGCAGAGACATCGGATGGTTCCGGTGGTACTGCTCCGTGTACCTGATAGCATTGACCTCCATCTCTGATATCTCATGGCGAGATTGGCTGTGAACCCGTAGGAAAGCTATGAGGGGTGGTATGATATTCTGGTCTTCGTGACGAGTTTCAGATGTGAATTTGAATTGGGTTTGTGATGGGAAGGTGAGGTGGGAGAGAAAGTCAAGGTCTCGCTCCAAGCCGTATCCACGAAAGTCGAACTCGGAGAGTTGTGGCAACGTGACGATACCCGTTCCCTTGGGAATGGGGATGGATTCTCCCCCAGCATCCTCAGGAAAGGTGGTCCTCATTTTGAGAAGTGATAGTCTCCGCATCCGCTGGAGAACTTCTAACCAAGCCCTGGCCGATCCTGGGCAGTTGAGCATTTGCAGAGTCGTAAGGTCGTTCATGAATACAGGATTGTTCAGCGTAAACCAACCCCCGGCGAGCGATAAACTTTCTAGCTGCGGAGTGATGCCCTGATAAAAATCGTCCGGGATAACAGCCCCGAATGCATCGATAAATACCTCCCTCAGTCTCGGTGCTGGTGTGGATGTAACGTAGGGTAGGATTTGTGTCCATGACGGGCCACCTTTTACCACCAGCGTTTGGATTCGGGAGTTTTGGGCGAAGATTTCTTCGAGCAGAGCCGGTGGATGGATATATGGGACATTCCGAGAAACCATTTTGCTGACGATCTCAACTGAGAGATTTCTGTCCCCTGAGCGCCCTAAAAATACCGGAATGGCGGGCTCAGGCAGGCCAACAATCGAGCACCAAAGCTGAGAGCATGCTAACGCCACCTGCCGCCAGCGCCGAGAAACGTGGGTTATAGGAAGCCATTGCAAGACCGAGTGAGGTCGGTTTTGGTGGCCTCCTTTTGTCTTGATTTTGCAATATACTTGTACGATTGCGAAGATTTCGCAAAGAATTTCGTCCGGGAGGGTATGAGTCAGCGAAAAGGTGTTACGCTGTGCTTTTAGGCGACGGAGTTGTTCTGTCAGGATTCGAATTTCGTTATCGAGCTTTTCGATAGCGACTTCTTTTGACCCGGGGGTTTGGGTGCTGCTGGCAGCTTGCATGGTGTTGCGTTGGTGTTGGTTTGGAGGTGAGTTTGGTTGGACAGTCCCTGGGAAATTGTGCGTCAGCGGCAGGGATAACGCCGTGATGGCCGCTGGTTGGACGATAGGTCCCAGAAGCCAATTTCGAGCAGGACCACCATCCACGGTTTTTGCTGTATGTATCGTTTGGGTCGAAAGCCCAATGGGATACCCTGCCAACAGTGTGGCCACAAGCTAGTTCGACGTGCGTTTGGTCAATTTCTCTGGTCTTTCTTCTCGCATTGTCACGTATATATGGACGAAGGTAATGGATTACAGAAAATAATGGAAGTCTGTATCTCTGACTGGAGCGTGTCGTGGACACGGCAGATATTAGTTTAGGATTCAACTACGATGGGATTATCAAACCAGAACTCTATAACCATCGAAGTAAAGTGTCAAGACAAATGTTCAATCTTCATCTGAATAATCCGGTTCCGGTCCATCCGACATATCGCCTTCGTCCTCAACTTCATCCTCGAGATCATCCTCCTGACACTCCACAACATTAACCAAAGTCCTTAGACAAGTGAGAAAGGTGCCAGTGGCGCCGACGTCACTGCAACGATTGAACCTAATCTTCTCTACAGGGAATCCATCATCACGGCGGGCACAGATTGCGACAAACATAGCCTCGTGGAGCTCCTCAAAGGAAATGTCCTCTAGGTTGATCGATTTCAACGATTTGAATTGTTGTGTACTCTCTGAAGAAACTTGTCCCGGATCCAGAAAGTCATTCGACCTAGTCCCTTTGCTCCCGACTGATCTATTAGGTTCCGCTAAGTCTTCATCTTCCTCCTCATGACGTTCCATTGAGATATCTGTATCGCCGCCACTGTTGAAGTTCGCGTCAGCAACCCCAATCGATAGTAGGAATGGATGAACGGTTGCTTCTGAAATTGAGATGGACTGGAGGATCGGAAGGCGATTCGATAATATCGTCCAGCCTTCTCGCTCGATGTCGCAATTGGTAGTAAAGGAAGTCGTCAAAGAAAGGGGAAGTGATGTGATTTCAGCCAGGTGAGTGGCATTACCCGCATCCGTTGTTCTGACTTGGAGACTGCTGAGATTTATATCCACAGCAAGATAACAATGGTCTCCATCTGATGCGGTGAGCTGGAGAGACTTCGGCCGGTCCTGATCGTGCTCCTGCGTGTAGCTGACTGCACGAATGTTCATCTCTGATAGATCCTGGCGAGACTGGGTGTGAACTCGGAGAAAAGCTATGAGGGGCGGCATGATATTCTGGTCTCCGTTGCGAGTCGCAGATCTGAATTTGAATTGCGTTTGTGAAGGGAAGGCGAGGTGGGAGAGAAAGTCTAGGTCTCTCTCTAAGCCGTATCCACGAAAGTCAAATACGGACAGTCGTAGCAACGGGATAACGCCAATGTCTTCAGGATTTGGGATAGGCTCCTCAGCGTCCGGGGAAAAACCGGACCTCAATTTGAGGAGTGAGAGCCGGGGCATTCGCTGAAGAATTATCAGCCAAGCCTTGGCCGATCCTGAGCAGTTGAGAACTTCGAGAGTCGTAAGGTTGTTCATGAGTAGAGGAGTGTTTAGGTTTACATAACACGCAAATAGTGTCAGTGTTTCCAGTTGTGGGGTGATGCCTTGGAAAAGCTCGTCTGGAATATGAGCCCCGAAGGCGTTGATGACTAACTCTTTCAGTTTTGGTGCCGGCGTGGATGTCAGGTATGGTGTGATCTGGGTAAATGATGGGACACCCTTCACCACGAGCTTCTCAATTCGGGAGTTTTGGGAGAAGATTTGGGTGAGGAGAGCTGGTGGATGAGTATAGTGGACACGACGAGGAGTCATGCTGGTGACGATTCTAACCGAAAGATTTCTGTTCCCCGAGCGCCCTAAAAATATCGGAATGACCGCCTCCGGGAGATTAGCGATCTCGCACCAAAGCTGAGAGCATGCTAATGCCACCTGTCGCCAGTGCCCAGAAACGTGGGTTATAGGGAGCCACTGGAAGATCTGGCAAATTTGGTTTTGGGGGTCCCCTCTGCTTTTGAGTTTAAAATGTGCTTGTACGATTGCGAAGATTTCGCAGAGAATTTCGTCAGGGAGGGTATAAGGCAGCGAAAAGGTGTTGCGCTGGGCTTTTAGGCGGCAAAGTAGTTCGGTTAGGACTCGAATCTCATTATCGAGCTTTTCGATCGCGACTTCCTTCGATTCGGGGGTTTGGGTGCTGCTGGCTTGCATGGCGTTGTGTTAGTTTGGAGCTGAGGTTGGTTGGACGGTCCCTGGGAAATTGTACGTCCTGATCGCGGCAGGCACAACTTGGGCACAACGCCGAGATGGCCGACGCTGCGTCAGGGGACCGCATAGCGACAGGTATGGATAAGAAAATGTAAACCTCAGCTGTACAATTATAATGAAAATGCTCGGCTAATACGCAAATCCTAAATCTGGCGATGGAGTCGCTGGACGTGTATAGTCTACTTCACGGACCAAGCCCTTCAGGTCGAACCAGAACTCTTCATCAACGTGAGCCCATCTACTTAATCGAACCGTTTCAACAGGTAATCCAGTAAGGCGACGGACGCTCAGCGCATTCATGATATCTTCCTTGAATTGAAGTGGTTCTGGATCGGCAAGGTCGATCGTCTTCAGGGATTTGAAGAGTCGGTGAGTCGGTCCAAACAAGTTGTCTTCCACACCCTTTAACCCTTGACCTTCTGCCTCCATCCCACCAAGATAACTGGATAAACCTCTCCACTCTCCGTTCGGATCCAGCGTGTCGATATCACCTGCACCAAGTGCCAACAAAAAAGGCTGAACTGCTAAGTGTGACACCGATATTTCTTGGAGGTGAGGAGCCCTGTCTGATAAGACCTTCCAGCTCTCTTCCTTGACGTCACAGTCTGCTACGAACAAGTTCAAAAGAGAAATCGGAAGGAGTGCGATGTCATCCATTGGCGCTTCGTTCCAAGCTGGGCAGGGACCCGCGATGTCGATATAGGCTACAAGGTAGGGTTGATCCCCGGTGTGAGCGTCAAGTTGGATGTTCCTCAACTGACCCTCGTCCCCTCGCTGCTCCAACTTGATAGTTGTGACTTTCGTCTCTGAGGTATCGTGATCACAGTATGCCTTGCCGTGAACTTGGAGTAGAGCGGCCAGTGGTGGTGTGGGCCGCTGGATTTGGGATTCTCTGATGTTCGAAGTGAAATTGAGGGAGGTTTGGGAGTGAAAGGTGATGTGGGAGAGGAAGTCGAGGTCGGAGTCGAATAAGGATCCTTCAATAACCAACCGAGACAGTTGGAGCAAGGGAACCATGCCAAAACCTTTCGAGATGGGAGTATATGTCTCGTCTGTGAAGGAGGATGTCAAGTTGAGATATGACAGCTGGGGCGTCTGCTGAAGGGCATTGAGCCATAGGATTGTCGATCCGGCCGGGCAGAACGAGATGTAAAGAGAGGTAAGGTTGGGTGTCAAGAAGGGGGAGTTTAGGTTAAAGCGGCACTGGACAAGGGACAGAGAACGCAATTGCGGAGCCGTAGCTTGGAAAATGTCATCTGGAATTGTTCTGTATCCCGGGCTACAGATATATAGCGATCTGAGTTTCGGCACTGGTGTTGAGATGAGCTGGGGTAGCATCTCGGCGAAGTGGCTATCCTGCAACGAGAAATCGAGCTTCTCTATTCGAAAAGCCTCTGCGAGAATATCTTCAACTCCACAGGGTTGGAGTTGCTGGTAGTATGGCGACTCGGGACCTACTGGACTCCAAGGGGTCGTGAAATTGACAGAAATATTCGCTCCTCTTGAGCGTGCCAAAAATGTCTGGATAATGGGCAGAGGCATGGCGCTGGAACGGATATTGCACCAGAGTTGAGGACAACCTAATGCCACCTCCCTCCAGTGTCGAGAAACACAGGTCATGGAGAGCCAGGTGCACCTTGCGAACCCTCCTTTGCGCGATGACCCTCGATCGTGGTCATACCCGCATTGTTCCTGCACAATTGTGAAAATCTCGCCCAAGATCTCCGCTGGGAGGATGTACGTGATGGAAAGATTATTTCTCTCCGACTTGAGGAGACAGAGTCGTGTTGTTAGAGATCGAATCTCGGCATCAAGCTTTTCGATAGCAGCCTGATTGCATACGAGGGTCGGTAGACTGTAGGCGTTGAACATGGGGTTGGTTGATCTGTGGTGTTGGTTCGAAAAAAAGCTGGGTTGATGCATGTGCGTGACCGGTCTCTGAATTTTCCCGTGCTGTGCTACATGTCAATGTGCCATGCTGACGCGTGTTGATATTGGTATAGCCCTAAATCTAGGACAGAGAGCTGTGAGCACTATACGCATTATGAGAAGGACACATAACTTATAGCTAATTCGAAGTCGATGAATATGGCTTGATACAACCAGGCTTAATTGAGCTTTGTCGTATCCTCTGAATCGTGTTCGTCCCCATCACCTTCGCCGAAAATAGATGCGCGACAACGCATAACATCAACTAGATCTTCGAAGAGAGACTTGCTTCTCTGATTACGGTAGGATTGAAATCAACGTTGCCCAGACGCGACAAGCAAAGGGTGAAGTGCCTGATATTGACGGTTCGATAGCTTAAACAATAATATACAGCGCGCTAAGCTCCATGTCGTTCCGTTCAGACCAACAGCTGGGTTGGAAAGAGCGTACCCGGAATGGAACTGGCATGCAAAGCCCTCCCAATCTACAACACATGAATGTCGCAAAGAGCTCCACAGGGTTGAAATCAATAAGTTATACCCGACTTCTCCAGATCCGACTCCTTCAACAAAAAAAGTATCCCCATCGAGCTCGACCTCCCGATCCCCAGCGTTCTCTTGCATTCCGGCCTGCTCCGTGCCCTCATCATCTCGCCCTACCGGTAAGGACTCCTCGTCGTCGCACCATGCAACCCCGACTCCCGCTGTCAAACGCGAGACCTAATACGAGGGCTGGACTCTAGGCTCAAGCGTTTGAGAGGGAGCAGGAGACAGAAACGAAGAAGGTTTGTTCGTGGAAGTGAATGGAGTGGCAGTTCGGCAGCAAAGAACGTCGGCGTTGTTATCCTTCGTAAACACACTTTAACGTTCTTTGTTGGTGGAATAGTCATCCCCATATGTCGTTGGGAAGCCGCAGCGGAACGAGCTTCGTACAGATGGAACTGTCATGGACAGTGACGCGACGCCGTGATCTGGATGAGTTCAAAGTGGACCAGTAGTGGACCCCTACGCCAATTCCTCCACTGTTAACTCCAGTTCCAGACGTGAAGTACATCTGCAGCTTTGAAAGGTTGAACGCTACCCGGCACCATATCCACAACTCGTTCGAAACACGGAGGTCCACATCACGAACAACCACAGCAGCATTCGTGTGAAGTTCTCCCCTCCCTCTTCGCCGCCGATCTGATTGTCGCCGTCTGCAGCTGGTTGATACCGACAACTGGCCTCGCAAGGCACAGCTCCGGCCTGACCGTCAATGACCCATCCTTCAGAGCTTCATCGTCAAGAAGTCCTCCGCATTTCAAGGATAGTTGAAGCCAAATGTCCTCCTGTGGTCGTGGGTGGTAACACCAGGTGCAGCAGTCGCCATGGCAACAGTCCAGGCGAAGAAGGTAGGAGTCACCGTGGAGGGGGAGAGGGTTGGAAGAAGAGTGGTGACGGAGGGAGAAGGTTTGCGGATGATGTTGGGTGGGTTGAAGGCGGTATCATGGAGGGAGATAGCAATTGGTGGACGATGCTTGTTGATGACGAAAGTAGTATTGGTGCAAATAACGCCGCCAATATCTTGGGCTTGACGATCTCCAATCCCATTCTAGCCATTTGCGAGAGCATCCGCATCTACACCATGACCGTCGTCTGCAGCACACCCCAGTCTCAACACCATCTAACATCCAATATTTTGAGTTCCCATCATCGAGACGTGCGTGGCAGATCCGCCTGTTCTTCGGCAGTTTCGAACATAGCAAGTCGAACTTGTCTAGCAAGAAGTGTGGCAGCAGTGGATGACGTGGCCCATGCTATAGACAAGCAACGAGAAAATTCTCGGTGTAGAGACACGGTCCAATGGTGTGGAGAGTTTTGATGGTCATTCGAGATATAGGGCCTGTTGACACCTCGTAGAAAGAAGGGGTGAAATGGCCGGGAATGCGGAACGAACGAGGAAGGGAGGAGGGAGTAGACGGAAACGAAGAAGCTGGTTCGTGGAAGTGAACATAGCCCGACGTTCTGAGGACCGAGACTGAGAGATGAGTTGACAGGAACGACAAGGTTGGCTTTGCCGTTCTTCGTTCCCGGGTTGTCGGATTCTTCGTCGTTGAATCGACTATCTTCCACCGCCATGAACTCTTTCAGCTTCCAGCACCATGCCTCCCTGTGACTCGACTCCTCCCGTCAACACCATCTCCGACTTCAAGTTCCCGAGGTCGCGGCACCCGAATGTAGCTTGCGCCTTTTGAGAGATCCGACGGTGATGTGGTTGAACGTTCCAAGGGAAAAGACGACAACGAAGGTGCTGGCGAAAAAAATGGAGTCGAGGTCCACGTCACCAGCCCCAAAGGCTTGGGCCCAACAAGTTCCACATCCAACTCTAACTTCAGCCTCGAAAGACGAAACCACCAGGCGGAATCCACGAGGGACCAAACCATACTGGTGAGTCGGTTCCCTCCGCTCGACTCGATGACCAAATTTGTTGTCAACGTTGGTATTAACGTTGGAGCAGACGGTTGGGCGGATGTGGGTTGGGATTCCACCTTCATCGTCCACGTCCCCTTCTGCAGCAGTTCAAATAGGATCCCTGCTGTGCGCGGTTGGAGATGCCAGCTGCAGCGGTTGATAGCCGTGGAGGAAATGGAAATTGGGAATAAGAGTGGTGTGATGAGAGGGCAAGAGAGTGGATTGATTTGGTGATGATTGTTGTGTCGATGAAACGTTGAAGGAGTCGGAATCGGTACGTCTGTTCTTCAGGACCAATCTTCGTTCCCGTCGCAATAGCCTCCACATCCGTTCTCCATGCACTTCGTGGGCGGAACCACGCTCGGCGAACTGGATTTGATCATCTCTGCAACACCCGTCAAAAATCCTCCCTTTGACACCCTAAGAGGCGTTTGCAGCTCCTGCAGTGCCGGTCTTCGAGCTTGTAACCAGGATTTGGGCTTCCAAGCCGCACAATGGTCAAAAGCGAGTGCTGAACATGGCTTCGTGTCACCAAACGGTAAAGCATAGACTATTACAACGTAAGCCAAACGAGGCAGCGTCTTCAACCTGGTGACAAGGGAAGAAGTGAGGATGACAGGCAAAGGTCTGTGTAGCAAGACGCAAAGGGCTCGTCGAAAGAACGAGACGTAGTTGGAGATGAATTCGAGGGTGTCTTGAGGAGGCTTTCATCGTACTATTAATGTAAGGGACGAGGTAGATAAATATTTGATTCAATAAGCAAGAATAGTGGGTAAAAAAATACGCACGAAACGAATGGCCAATGGGCATAAGAAGAACATCCGACGGATGATGGCACCGAGGCTCCAGATTGCTTTAGAAAGAGCTCCAGCGCGCTAGAAGCAGCCAAAGTTCGACCACAGCTACGAGGAAAAGGCGTAGTATTTCGAGTGGATTTTAACCGAGACTCGAGATAATAAACTGGGCGTCCAGTTTTGCGGTTTCTTCGTCAAAAGTCTGACTGGTTGCGGCATAGGCGTAGTCAGAATGCGCCATATAGAGAACTGAAGGCATCCCAGTGAGTTAGGCGACGCTTGGTCTTGGGTGCTTGAACTTGAACACGGGCTGCAAAGTTCAACGCGAAGATGAGCGGGAAAAGAGGACATGTTTGGTTTGCGGGGTGTTGGCAAATAGCCGATCTGGGAAACTTCCTGAACAAGGTTTGTAGTTCTCACGGCCTCCTCATGACGTCGACTCTCTCGTGCCAACTCCGTGCCAACCCGAATGTCGCTAGCAATCGAATCAGTTCGTCGCTTCTGCCGTCGAAATAGCGAATATGAAGGCCCCAGATGCTCTATTACTTATCCTTCTCTGGGTCCAGCCCACTACCGACTTGCTACCGACCGCCTGGCTACGGGACCTACTGCCATGAACTCCACGTTCCCCTCCGAGGCAGCATCACTGATATCTTCCTATCAGTGTCCAACTGGTACCTTTGTCGTAATCACTGATGACATCTCGTCCTTGGTTGTCTTTGCGTCTTCTTGTCGAAAGAAGTCTTTGATGGACTTTTGACAGCTGGCAACTCGGTGGCTATAATCACCACTACGCCACGATTTCCTTCTCAGCATTGGACACACAAGGATATATAAAGTACAACGACAATGCCATGTGATGGACCCATATTCAGGCGGCCTTTTGTTTGCCCTGGGCTGAACACGTTTTAAAGATAACCCGAACTGCGTTGGACCCACAGCTTTCCTTAACTTCCCATCCCCCCTCGAGGCCTCGCGCCGTGCTATAACACTTTCTCCCCTCATAACTCACCAAAGGCTCTGGAAATGTCTATCAACTTCGGTAACACCAAGATTGACGCTCCCAATTCCACATGGAATACCATGGGCCCAAATGGGGTCGTCTACAACAACCAACGGTACAACCATATGCCTATAACCAACAATCGTTACGATTATAGCCACGGAAACTCGACCGATAATAGTACCCACAACAGTGAGTGATCCTTTGGGCTGCTGAAGCAATTCGCGTTGATGCCTCGATCGTAATCAATCTAGCCAACTACAATAATTCGTCGCACCAGAGTGGAGGAACAACGAATAACGGAGTTCCTGGACAGTCCAATCCACAGATTCCGCCCACAGGTCGGTCTACGCACTACGTGGACTGTTGAACGTATGATTGACGTCGGATGTAGGACAGACCCCAGCACCAATTCCGAGCGCCTCTCCATACGGACAAGGGCCTCCTCCTCAAACCGGTCCTTCATGGCCAGGTATGTACACCAACCTTCGCATCGGATTCACCCCCCACTCAATCTGATATCTTCTAGCATACGGTTCATTCCCTCATCCTCCTCCTTTCATGTCAGGACCACAATACGGCGGGTACTCGAACATGGGATATGGACCGGCTCAGGCGCATCACTATAACACCCAATTCCAACCGCAACAGCAATGGGGAGCACCAGCGCAACCTATGGGATACCCTCAGAACAATCAACCTGTTCCTGGGGGGGCTCCACACAGCAACAATCCACACGCTTCCTACGCTCAGCCATCCGCCCCGTCGAGCACCTTATTGCCGAACTCTACCCCGGCGTCGACCTATCTGACACCATCTCAGCAGTCAGTTCCTCAATCGCCTCCGACTGAAGAGGAGGAGGAATCTACGCCTGCATCCTAAGGCTTGAGGACTCATTTGGTGGGGTATTAGCCCAAATTTAGATCCACGTAACGTTCAGCAATTGACTTTTACGATTTTTACCCCAACGATTCAGACTATCTACGTTCCTTTTTGTACCTGATGAGTACGGACTAGACTATTAGTTACATTGTCGAGGAAAACAAGCAGGCATGTCTCGAATTGGGATATGTATCATGTGAAGATGCCCGTCTAGAATTTCCGCTGTTTAGTATAAATTGGTCGATATGAGCTGAAAATACTGTATGATAGAGCCTGCACGAAACTTACAGTTGATGATATGTACGAGCACCGAAACCTCAGCGCTCAGCGCTCAATCTTCGTCAGGACTCGCCATTCTAACTTCATAACACATATCAACGAGGCACTCCAGACGAGACCGAAAATCGCCATCAAGTTCCAATTCACTGCAGCACATGAAGTGTATCTCCTTGATAGGAAGGCCACTATCACGACGTGCCTTCATTGCGTGTATTATACGTTCTTCAAGCCCGTCTGCTGAGGCATCTCCAAAATGAATGAATTTCAACGATTTGAATGGTTCCGAGTTCTTTGAAGGAACTGGTTTCAAGGAATGAGCAAGGCCCATTGCGTCTTCAACAAGCTCATCGGGTTCCCCCTGCGCTTCTTCGTCCTCGGCGCCCTCCCTTGAACTCTCGGCGTCTTGACCATAACCGTAGTCAGAATTATCAAACTCTATGTCGACAGCCCCAAGCACTGATAAAAAAGGGTGAATGGCTAGCCCAGATACTGAGATCTGTTGGAGGTTAGGAAGCCGATCGCTCAACATGTGCCAACTCTCCGGCTCCAGATCGCAATCCGTCGTGAAAGAGGTCGTGAGTGATAGTGGAAGTGATGTTACAGTCAGATGTATCATGTCACTAGTTGTGATCAACCTGAGCCCGGGACTGCCAAGGAAAAGACTTAGATCAGGATCAGACTGGGATGGGGTTTCTGCAGAAGCAATGAGGCGGAGAGATGCCGAGTCATTGTCAAGGAAATTTTGCCACCTTTCCGTGTAGTTGATCTCGAGCGTTTTGATTGCCATCTCCGAAGAATTACAGCGGCATTGACTATGGATTTGGAGGAATGCAGCAAGAAGCGGCGTTGGATTCTCGTCCTCGTTTTGCGAGGAAGACGTCGTGGAGATGAATTTGAGTTGGGTTTGTGACGAGAATGTGAGGTGGGAGAGAAAGTCAATGTCTCGCTCAAACGAGGATCCACGAATGTCCAACACAGACAATTGAGGCAAATCGACTATACCCACTTCTTTAACAATGGGAGTATATGTATCCCCAGCTGCCCCAGCTTGGTCGGACCCAATCCAAGCGATGTTAGCCTGGGCATGCGCCGAAGAATTTTTAGCCAGGCGGTAGGTGATGCGGAACAGTTGAGCATTTTCAGGGATACGAGGAAAGAGGAGCGTCTGGGTTGAACCGACATCCAGAGATTGATAGATTTTCTAGCTGTGGTGTTATACCCTGGTAGATGTCGTCTGGGATATCGGCCTCCTGTCCATCGAGGAAGAGTTCCTTCAATTTCGGTGCAGGCCTATAGGTAAAGTAAGGAAGGATGTGGACAAGAGATAGATCCCCCGTCACAGTGAGCCTCTGGATTCTGGAATTCTGGGCTAAGATTTCTGCTAGCACTGACGTTGGATCGTCGTCTAACATCCACCTGTCCCCAAAGTTCACCAAGAGACCTGTCTCCCCTGATCGCTCCAAGAAAGTTGGAATAGCACGGCCAGGTAAGTCATCGGTGTCGATATCCCTCCAAAGCTGAGAGCAGCTCAATGCCACCTGTCGCCAGCGCTGAGAAACGTGTGTTATAGGTAGCCACTTTTGCAGTGCCGGGAATGGTGGAGTCAAGGGATCTTCTATTTTCTTAACTTTGAGATATTCTTGTACGATTGCAAAGATCTCGCTGAGAATCTCTGCAGGGAGGGCGTATGTGACCGAAAGGCTGTTGCGCTGCGCTTTAAGAAGATGTAATCGTCCGATCAAGGACCTGATCTCGTTATCGAGCTTTTCTATCGCGGATCCCTATATTCAGGTGGCTGGGTGACGTTGGTTGGGTACATTGGGCTGATATGTAGTGATGGTGAAGTGTTGAATTGAAGCACAAGGCGCGAAGAGGGAATGCACCGGCTATACCCGGTACCACGTTTCATGCACATGCATCGTGAACTTGGTGTGGACCGTTACCAGCGTAAGATTGCGCCTAGAAGTAAATCATATTCTAGAACGCGATATAGATACTCTAGACGTCAATACCATTCCCAGCTGGAAGGCATGAACTTGTTATTAACTCACGAACAACGGCGCATAATATGATTATAAGCGTAAACGGCGAGGCACATTTGCAAGGTGGATCGTACAACAGTGGAGGGGCTCTAAAGTGTTAAATCTATGCAAAGAAACCGTAAAACGGTAAAAGTCAAAGCGGATAACTATACGGAGTTGGGTTCCAGTTCCAGTCGTGTCCATCGTCATATTCTACCAAAGGAACCAGACCCTTCAAATCAAAAAAGAATTCGTTGTCAACCCCTCCCCTTCTACTCAACTGGATCTTTTCAATTGGAAGTCCATTGATGCAACGTGCGGTCAGCGCGTTTATCAGCTCTTCTTTAAACCGAAGAGGGTCCAAGTCATATAGCTTGATAGACTTCAGGGACTTAAAGAGTGAGTGACCCGTCCGCAAGGTGACATTTGATGTGTCTTCGTCATCGTCTGGCCAGCTTGCCCCGCTTTCCCCCTCCATCCCACCCAGAAAGCTAACTAAACGTCTCCAATCTTCGTTCGGATCTAGGATGTCAATATCACCTGCGCCAAGTACTGACAAAAATGGCTGGACCGGAAGTTCTGAGACCTCTATATCTTGGAGGTGAGGAGATCGAGAGGATAAGATTTCCCAGCCTTCCTCGCTGACGACACAGTTTGTTGTGAACGAAGTCGCAAGGGAGATAGGGAGGAGAGCAATGTCGGCCATTGGCATCTCGGTCCAGGTTGAAGCCACCGGAATGGCCTCCCCCGAGTCGGTTAAGATGGTAATTGAAAGGTAGGGTTGAAGAAGACCGGCTATGTGAGCGTGAAACTGGATTAAGGTCCTCCCTGGGTCTTCAGTCCATACACCTTCCAATTTAACAGCTGTAATGTTCGTCTCTACCGCCGAGGTATCACGGCTGCTACAGGACCGCCTGTGAGCCCGAAGGACAGCAACTAGCAATGTCATAGGAGGTTCGCTTGGAGATGCACCAGTGGAAGATGTGAAGCTGACGGCAGTATGAGATGGGAAGGTGATATGAGAGAGGAAATCAAGGTCCGAATCGAACAAGGATCCTTCGATGGTCAGCTGAGATAGTTGGGGAAGAGGAACAGCGTCGAAATACGGTGGGATGGGGACGTGTAGTTCACCTGCAAATGAGGATTTCAAACTAAGCTGCGAGAGTTGTGGCATCCGTCGTAGGACGTTCAGCCACATAAGTGTAGATCCTACCGCCGGGCATCGCAATATATCAAGAGAAGTAATGTTGGCTGTGAATAAGGGAAAGTTGGGGCTAAAGTTGCACCAGGAAAGAGATAGAGAATGCAATTCCGGAGTTACACCCTGGAAGATGTGGTCCGGAACATCCACAGGTCCAGCAATGGATAATGTCCCGAGCTTCGGTGTTGGTGCGGATAAGAGTCGGGGTCGTATCTTGAGGAAAGATTTCCGATCTAACGAGAGGTCGAGCTTTTCAATTCGACGAGCCTCTGCGAAGACATCGGTGAGTTCGATCCCAGCAGAAGATAGTGGGCGTGGTTGTTGGTAATGGGCAAAATTCACAGAGAGCCCTCTTCCCCGTGAACGTTCTAAAAACGTTTTGATAGTCGGTGTGGGGAGAGTGCCGATATGGATATCGCACCAGAGTTGTGGGCACTCTAACGCCACCTTCCTCCAATGTTGGGAAACGCAAGTTATGGGAAGCCAAGGACACTTCCGAAACCTGCTGCCCCATGGCATTTCCACTTCCTGCCCATATTCCCCTCGCACAATTGTGAAGATTTCTTCCAGGATTTCGATTGGGATGGTGTATGTCGTTGAAAAGCTGTTGCGCTCTGACCTGAGGACGGAGAGTCGTGCCGTGAGGGAACGGATCTCGTCATCGAGCTTTTCAATGACGGTTTGTTTCGATGTAGGGGTCTGTGGGATGCTGAGATTGAGGATGGGGTTCATTTGTGGTGTTGGATCGAACGCGAGATGAGTTTATCTTGTTGCCGGTGTGACCGGTCTCTGAATATTTCCGGGCTGTGCTACCCGGCCTAGGCTGACGGGCGCTGACATGCGGATGCAGAGCGGCAAACTTAGTACATATGTATTAGCAAAGGAAAAAAGCCTGTAGCATATACAATAACTGGGGTAAGCGAACTGATGTCAATCGTCGCCTACACCCTCCATTTCGTGCTAAGCCAACAGGTTAATACCACATAACCAAGACGTCCAAGAAACAACATACCTTATATCGCACCACATCAACTAGGCCTTCGAGACGAGAAAGCAGAGCGGAATTAAAGTTACAGACATTGAATGTAACGTTTTTGACTGGCATACCATCGTCGCAGCGTGCGCGCATTACGTTGATTATGGCCTGATCCCAATCGTAGAGTGCAGCCATATAAAATTCGACTGATCTCAGGGATTTGTATAGCCCCCTGCTCGTCGCAGCATTAGACTCTTCTCCTGTCGATTCTGAATCGGGATTGAGGTCTGTCTCCCGAGCCCCAAGTGATAACAAAAACGATTTGACTGTGGGACCTGAACACGAGATCTCTTGGAGCTTAGGAAATCGACTTGATAGAACCTCCCAAGCCTCGTGTTGAATAGCCCAGTCTGTGGTAAAAGAGGTCGCAATTGAAACAGGAAGTGACGCGATGGCTGTCATCTGGGAAGCTCCAAACGCTACCATGTGGAAGTCCATAAGATGGACATCAAGGTAACATACCCCGCTTCTTCCATAAGCAGAGAAGTACATGGCTTCCGCAGGTGCATCGGGTCCTACGTCGTCCTCTTCCAATTTAATTTCCGTGACCTGAATCTCTGACAGGTTACGGCGACATCCATTATGCACTCGAAGGAGAGCTGCTAGAGACGATTCGCCTCCGTCTTGAAGATCGTAACACATGGATAGGAAGGTGAACCTGGTTTGGGATGGAAAGGTGATGTGAGCGAGAAAGTCCAGGTCTATGTTGAACAAAGATCCTGTGACTTGCAACTCGGACAGTTGGAGCAATTGGACGATAGGAAAGTCCTTTGGGATGAGACTATACGCTCCATTTCCGCCACCTGTTTCCTCTGTGAAGGAGGACGATAAAACCAGATATGACAGGCGGGGCATTTGCTGGAGGATTTCAAGCCAGGTAATCGCCCTTATTGGGCACTTGAAAGCGTCAAGAGATGTGAGATCGTTTTTGAGTAGAGGACAGTTTGGGCTAAAGTGACAGCGGGATAGTGATAATGCATCCAGCTTTGGAGTTGACGCCTGGAAGATGGAATCCATGAGGCTAACACTGCCTTGGGTGAGATTCAACTCCCTGAGTTCTGGAGCTGGCGCGGAGGTAAGGTGAGAATGCAGCCACCCGAGTGATAACCTATCCCCGACGGTCATTTTCCGGATTCGAAAAGTTTGCGCGAAGAGTTTGACTAGGAGATCCGTGGGATAAATAGACCACGGACGTGGAGAGCGCACGCCGCAAGTGATGTCCACCGACAGTTTTCTTCCTCTTGAGCGCACCAAAAAACGTCTCGATCGCTGGGGCGGGCAACTCGTCAATTTCGAACCAAAGTTGAGAGGAGTCGAGTGCGACTGTCCTCCAGTAGTGCGAGACATGGGTTATTGGGAGCCACCTCCGAAGCACTGCGAAACGTTCCTTTGAGGCCGGTTGGTTTCCCGAATCCTTGGATTTTGTTTGTACTATTGCGAAAATCTCGCTGAGAAGTTCGACAGGGAGGGTGTATGTAACAGAAAGGCTGTTACGCTGGGACTTTAACAGGCAAAGTCGTTCTGTTAGGACCTGGATTTCGTTATCGAGCCTTTCAATAACGATTTCTTTGGGTTCGGGTAGTTCGGTGAAGGTAGGATGGTACATGTTGACGACGGGAATGCGTGGTGTTGGTGAGACACTGGGTCAAGTTTGTTGATGTGTATGGAGAACTCCAACGCCAAGGTCGGCCGGGTATTATAGAAAACTGGATGATATTGAACAGCAACAAGGGATATAACGAGGCCTGGTCTTCGGCTAAGTGAATTCCAGCGGCAGAAAGAACCTTGCAACCACGACTGTAATTACCCCGAATCACTGTAGCTCCAGGCCTCCTGAGCATGTGATCGCCCATCTCCGGCTTACTCCAGAACAGCAGGTAGCGGAAAGCCCTCTGCGTAGTCCAGTCGTCGTCGTAAAACCAAATTGACGTTGGGAGGAGTGCCTGTGGAGTGGCAAGTTGCCACCTGCACCAAGCACCTCGACCCTAGTATATCCTCCCTCATGCATGCACGACCACCATCCATTCCACCACTCCTGAGACGACCATGACCGCAGATAATGCTTTCACACCCACGAATTGTGACCAAGGCGACCAAGGTGTACCCAATGACTTTGGGGAACGGAGATCGATGAAAGGAGGAATGTTTCACCACGACGACCAGCCGCGCTCGAGCGCCATGACAAAATGCATGACCATGACAATGAACACCCGTAAAAGCGCGATTTGCGGTGGGATGTCCCCTTTGACCGATCGAGGCGGAAGTGCTATCGCTGGGATAACCATGACGGGCGACCGGTAGCATCATGGTGGGAGTGAGTATGGGTAACTCGGCACTCAACGACCATGGGCATCCACAGCCATCTTCATTATGCTCCACCCTGGGCGCCCATGTCAACCTCGACCAACACCCCCATCCGCACCCTCATCCATTCCCTCTTCCGCTCCACCTCCCTTAGATTCATAGCGACCAGCAGGACCGACAACGTCGAAGGCGGTAAACCCTTTCAGCTCTCGATTTTTAGAGACTGTCCAGGTAACGGCTCGCATATATCCCATTTCTCAAGCTCCTTCGTTACAACCAACGCCTATGTTGGCATTAACGATTGGGTTTGTTCGCCTTCGCCATCACCCTCAACCTGCTTCCATCGAGTCAACTCCATCTCCGAATATAAGGCTACTCCGTGTTTCCGTTTTGGCCTTGATAACCGGAGCTGTAACCGCTGTGCTATTCATCGTCGGTTGTGACGAATGCTGGAGATAATTGGATTCATCACCCCGAACAACTGGTGGTGACGTGCTAGAGTGACGATCCCAGCGCAAAGAATGTTGGTTTCCTTGACCTGGTGAAGGCGGGTGCAGGAAAACCAAGTCGGTTCTCAGAAAGTGAGGGTGGAAAGAGGGATGAGGGCGTCTTGTCAGATGAAGAGCGTATGGGAGGCCCGCCCAACGAGCTCGGTGGTATTCGATAACGACTTAGGTGGAGGTTTGGATGGAAATACGAGGATAAGGTGTAGGGAGAAGGATTCTTGTGGACGCGAAGGTCGAACAGGCGAGTTAGGGGGTTGAAAGAACGATATGGGCGGTCAGTCAGATTGTCGTGTTGAGGAACAGCAACGGACATAGCCTGGCCATAAGCAGCCCTTCGTCACCCCACAGTACCCCGCTCGCAGCACCAGGTGTGGCAAAAGGGTGACGATCCCTTCTGGCGGCTGAACCACGTCCTTTCGCGCTATCTAACCCCTTCCCGCTTTTCGTACCCTTTCCAAGGTAAGAGGGATTCTTGAGTACCAAGTTCTCCCATTAGCCCGCCGTGGCTTCAGTCTCGACCCAGCCGTCGCTGTGATGACGTGGCGGTCTCCAATGGCACTGTCTGTAAGTTGAGACCAAGGCGAGGTTGGGGTACGAGTTTTGGAAATGTTTTCTAGCCAGCTCGAGCAGCGGAAGGAAGGAGATGACGCGATTGAGTATTGGAACGCTGAAAACGGCGCTTGGAGCGGTTTGAAGTAAATCGCGAAAAATGATCTGTCCGACATTTGGTAAACACACGAAAAGACATAACGAAGAGATAACAGTACCAGAGGTGCCTAATAGACCATTTCCCTATCAAATCCCGTGTTCGACATGCAACGGTTTTGTGCTAGGACTTCAAGCGACCCGCCTAGAAAAAATTGGTAGCTTCGATAGAAAGCGACTTTGATCACAAGATTGAGACCAGAGGTCCTGAGGCCTAGAGAAACTACGTCAGTCAAAAGTTTGGATGCAAATTGAGCGAAACCGCTCACCCTGGAGATTGGACGAGATGTCAACGGACAACGGGACATGGCTTGCACTGTTGAACGAGATTTCTAGTGCATGACTTATGAGATATTGGTCCTTCGGTCAGCTGAAGGACGAAGCCTATCACTTCGGAAGCTCAGTCAAGGTAACTGCTAGAAGAAAAAATCGAGAATGCTAACCTGGGCGAAATGCGACGAAAAACGACAGTCCGTGGAGATTCGGGCAGAATCATAGGTGGTTGCGTATTTTTCTCGTGTTCGAGATACGTCCTGATGCTGGTACGTCTGCGTATTATCGGTTTGTTCGACGATGCATGCGGCTCTTTGTTGCAGGTGGTCGCAGGAGAAGAAACTGGCGACCGGCGTCTTCCGGGCGAGTGCAACAAACAGGCGCCAAACAAGCGCCGTCATTGGCTCAGTCTTGCTTGTTCGTTGCAGACCATATCTTCCATAGTTTACAATATCTAATTTCTGGTCCAATCCTCTGAAGAAAACTTTGGATTGGAACTATAAATCGATATCTTATTTTCTCCTTAACGCCAGAATTTCATCGGCAAACTCCCACATATCCTTTCCACCTCTAGCGCCCACCTCCCAGTCCTGTGCTGGATTACACCTAATTATCAAAATTCTCGGATCTCGTGCTGCCAACGGTTCGTCATCAGCTAATTGTACAGTTTCGCCTTCCAATGGTCCCGAAATAATAATCAAAGCCCTCAATTCTGGACACCGCTTCCTTTCCAAAAGCAGCTCAGTTATCATGATGCCCTCTGTTGGAGGAGGAGGCATACACAGGTGTGTCAATTTGGGGAGGTGTAGGAGCGGTTTGATGAATTCGTGGTAAGGAAAGAGTGTTCTGCCAGTGTTCCCCGATGTATACACAGGAAAACCCAACCGGACATGGAGGTGCGTCAGCTGTGTAACCAGTGGGAATAGGTTGTGGAACCGTAGGATGGACAGACGTGTTAACGGGAGTCGGTGGAGTTCCCAGACGCCTTTTTGACTGTTCTCAGACCAGGCGGCAAGGTTGGTGACGTTGGGAAACAAGGCGATGTACGTCCGTAGATCACCCATTTGAGACGAGTCGAGGGAGAAATGTCGAACATGGTGCCCGTATCTTTGGTAGATGGATTGGTTGAACACCATTTTATCGACTTGGACAACATGCAAGACGTGTGGAATTAGCCTAATCCTTTTAATGAGCATATGGGCAAGGCGAATCTTATTGATTTACGTACCAATCAAATACCCGTTTTGCAATTAGAACTAAGTTTGTGGCGTCTCGATAGTCGTTTTGGAATGCGAGTAAAAAGATATCATGTTCCAGCTCCGGTGGAAGGTGTGCACACGAAGTCGGGTCTGCCATGGCGAGGACACTGAACGGTTGCAATCGGAACGTGTTGAGCGACTGCGGCCTGAGGTGGTCCACCAAATATTCTCATCACCCGACCGTGGCAAAGGGCACTGAGTACAGAAAAAACCCCGATCGAGGCCTCTGTCGAAAGTCCGAGATAGTCGGACAATATTCCAAAAGCCCTGGGGTCTCGCTAGACTGGCTTAATCGTCGGACACCCTTAAGATGTTAGAAGACGTATTTTGAGATCGCCAAGATAGAGGGTTCGGTAGGAAGGAAGTTCGGCCAACTCGGACATGTGAGTGAGCAATCAGCAAGACACTTCAAGTCCTCGATTGGGGCTTGGATGTTATTCCTCGTTCGGGGTAGAGAGGCTAGACTGAAGTACCCCCGATCGAGGTCATGTTCGAAAGTCCGAGATAACCGAATAGCGTCCACGAAACCGAAGAAACTCGTAGAACAGGGCGAACCTCTGGATGTCCTTGGGGTACCAGGAAAATGTCGTTGAAGAAGGTTTGGGATGGCCGATGAAGGTGGTTCTCTCGGGAAGGTGTTCGATCAGCTTTGCGCTTGGAAACTTCGATCGGGGTGTGGGGAGTTGCTTGAATAACTCAGAGAATCGAAACAACCATCGAGCGGCTGGACGTACTTCCAAAGTCGCTGTATCCACCGCTCGTCTCGTCATTTACCCTGACGAGCTTACCGTGTAAAAGTGGTATTGCAGGGACAAGTCAAGAGCAGCCCACCAGTGCCGGCATGTCCCGATATCCCCCAACTTGAACCAACAACATCAGCTGGGATGCCCTCCCCTCCACGCCTTCCACCGGAGCTCGAACACACGATATTTCTACTCGCACTCCAAGATGATAATCAAGAAGCAAGGAATCTCATTCCCGTTGCTAGACGGGTCTTCGACTGGTGCGCAGCCCCGCTTTTTTTACCCTGGAAAATTCGGACTGACCGAGTTCCATCCAGGCTTATACCAGACGTATACCGCGTCGTCAAACTATCTGATGTCAGCTACGATTGCTCTCCGATAAGGTTCAATGAATCCACCTACCAACGATACGGACACCACACACGTCACCTCTTCATCGAATCAGATGCACTCGGAGAACATCTCTCTCTATTCCCTAATGTCATCAATCTGGCTTGCTGGATGGAAATCGACTCTACGCACCTCCCGACTCTTCTTCAATTCCCTTTAACACATTTATCGGCCTATCCATCACGAGATCTCCTCGAAATCTTCCCAAAGCTAACACACCTTGATCTTCTGTCCCTCGAGCATCCCAATCCCAATCCCCTGACCAGTGATCTTGCGCCAGCCACATACCGCAGATTAACACATCTTTGTGTTCCTCGTAGCATCTCAGAGTCAAACCTTCGGCTCTTTCTGGAAATGGTGCGGTGTCCTGAGTTGAAGGTGGTCGTTAGTTGGGCGTATGAGAGTGGTGGGCCCAAGTTGAATGTGAATGATCTACCAAGGGTTGACGATCCAAGGATTGTGATGGTTGACTCTGATGGCAATGCGAGCGAGTGGGAGAGGGGTGCTCGAGGAGGAATAGACCTTTGGAAGTTTGCTGATGGAGTAATAGCCTCGAGGAATGTAAATCGTCGCACCGGAAATTAAACTCGTTCAGCATCTCTGGACTCTTTGTATAAAGTAGTCCAGCTGGTTGAGTGTCTATCTGATTCGTTTTGTGATCATAGTAAGGATCCGAATTCAGCTTTTTAACTGGGGTGTTCGTTCAAATTTTGGCGTAACTCATTGATCGTGAGCTTACCCGTGCATCTACCCGCAGGTAACCAGTAACCCGTCCAGTCGCAAGTCCGAGATGTCCGAGATGCTTTCCTCTGGAACTCTCGGCACTGTACTCCATAAAACGGTTTCTGACACTCAATAGACAGGTTCTTTGAGCCTTTCCGGTTGTCATGTGTCTTCGACTGTGGGTCGTGAAGGGCATCCGCCTTTCTCGGACATTCGACTCGGCGCACTCCGAACCCGAATTTGAGACTCAAACGGGGCCAACGCTTCATTTCAACCATCATGAATTCTGCTCCACGCCTACCACCAGAACTAGAATATAGCATCTTCTTGCTGGCATACCAGGATGACAATCTGGAAGCAAAGAATTTGGCTCTGGTCTCACGACGAGTCTTCGATTGGTGAGTATACTTATAATGCTGTACAGCGAATCGCTTACTGATTGCCTACAATCACCCCAACTAAGCAGGTTAACACCACACATTTTTCGTATTGTCAGGCTCTCCGATGGCCTGTCCGTTCCAGTTCAATTCAACGAACCAGTCTATAAAAAATATGGACACCATGCCCGTCACCTCATGATCGATTCCTCCAGCTTACGAGGATATCTCCATCTCTTCCCCAACGTCGTTAATCTGGCTTTCTGGCTAGATTATAC
>ML208415.1:30353-46535 GCA_004369065.1 Pluteus cervinus
TCACTTCCCTCCTCCAACTCCCTTTATCATGCATATCCACTGCACCATCACTTGATCTCTTCCAAGTATTCGCAGGACTAACGCACCTCGATCTTTGGTCTCAATTTGACGCAGAGTCCGACGAAATCAGATCAGTCTTATATCTGCCTAAATTGACGCACCTTTGTGTCACTACTATGCTATCAAAGGCCGGCGTCGAGTTGTTTTTAGCGCATGAGCGATGCCCTGAGTTAAGGGTGGTCATTGTCTGGCAATCTGGGCCTGATGAACCCAAGTTGATAGATGATATACCAGTGGTTGATGACAAGAGAGTTGTGATGATGAGATGTTCTGCGATGAAGGATTGGGAAAGGGGTTCAAGAGGAGAGGAGGACATGTGGAAATTTGCCGATAGGGTGAGGAACGCCTCTTCAAGTGTTTAAATAATTTCTTCTCCACGAGTTCTATTGAAACTAGAATACGACATGCGAATTCTAGCATACCCGAATGACCAGACGAAACTCGCAAACAATCGGATTTGTGCATGCGCAAACCATTACACACCGACAACGAGATTAATGACAGCTCGGCACATTCCGAACACCTCAGTTATCGACCACCATCATGACAAGTACGATTGTCTCTCCACGGCTCCCGCCTGAGCTCGAATACACCATTTTCTTGCTTGCATTCGGGAACGATCCTCTGGAAGCAAAATGCTTAGCCCTAATCGCAAAGCGAGTGTTCGATTGGTAGGCACATTTCGTACTTTCTCACTACTCACAATCCTCCAACTCATTTAGGTTGATACCACACATCTTTCGTGTTGTCAAGCTTTCTGTCATCGCACCCCTTCCAATCAAATTCAACGAAGAGACATACAAGAAACATGGTCATCACGTCCGCCATCTCATGCTCGAAACGGTAGTACTCGCGGGGTATCTCCATCTCTTCCCCAACGTCGTCAATCTCGCTTACTGGGTGACATACAACCCACGCGACCTCCCTTTCATCCTCCAACTCCCTTTAACATGTATATCTATGAGACCAACCCTTGATCTCTTCCAAGTCTTCGCCAAAGTAACTCACCTAGATCTTTGGGCCACAATCGATCCCAGGTCCAGCGAAATTAGATCGGCCCTATATTTCCCCAAATTAACGCACCTTTGCGTTACCACTATATTGGAAGAGGCCGCTCTCCGGTTATTTTGTGAACGGGAACGATGTCCTGAGTTAGAGGTGCTTGTTATTTGGGCGTACCAGGACAGTGAAGTCATGTTGAATGACGAACCGCCAACAGTGGACGATCAGAGGGTGGTCATGATTCAGTGTCATGCTGGCAGGGATTGGGAGCAAGGAGCGAGAGGAGGGTTGGACATGTGGGGATTTGCTGAGCAGGTGCTCGAAGCGAGAAAAGTCCTGGGTGGGGATGGCGAATAGTTATCGATTTATCGATGATCTTCGAATCCAAATCACACTATCCGAGTCGACTATACACAAGTTATACGAGTATCGAAAGGCATCACTTAGCCATCCAACGAATTATTGAATCCAACTATTCGCCGTTTGAATTCGGAACGGTATTCTGTTATTGAAGTGGTCTCGATCAGGTTGCCACCTTTTCTCCATGTACGCCTCAGTGCCAACCCTTTCGTCAACTTTATCAACACTCGCATATATCCTGACCCTTCACAAACACTTAGTACTTCCAAGTAAATCTGTAAATTTCAGCACTCGGAAGTAGGTAACGAAGCAGAACAAGGTGCCACGATCCACGTGTATAACAGCCTGGTTGAAAATGCCTGGTGGCAACCGTGACTGATGCCTGCGGCACACTCCATGTAAATTCAAAGCTGTTGAGTGCAGGCACTTATAATGAACCACTCCAGTCGAGAGGTATTCTCCCTTCATCTCAGCTTGAAAACCGGTGCGCGCCCTCCTACTCCAAAAGAGGACGAAGTAGCATAGCAAGTTTGCACACACTTTGGCTTCCAATTTACCATGAACGCAGGGGAAGGTTGCCAACCCAGTTCCGCGCTCTCAAACACGAATATAGTTGAAGAAGCACCAAAGGACGGACAAATAAACTCGCCTCTGTCCCTTCCCGCACCACTCTCAGAGAACAATTCGGCCGCGGAACCGCCACGTCCAAACACTTTTGATTCTCCCAGTTCTTCCAACAACGCCGTGGACACTACTACTTGGGACGAGCTCAATCAGATTGCACTTGCGCTGGGGAGACTCAATGAAAGGCAGAGATCCCGTCTTCCAAGTCCCGAAGACGTTGACGTTGACGATGCCCTTTCACAAAGTGATCTAGAAAGTCGACTTCGGTTGCTACTTTTGATTGTATTACTGGCCATCTGCATTGGTTTGAGGCTGATTTGTCAGAATACAGCGCGGTTGACTGGTGATTTGGATCTTGGAGGAGAGGAGGAAATAGGGGACGACGATGGGGGTGAAGGTCGAGAAGAGACGAACGAGAAAGAATAATAAGGAATAAGGTCAAGAAGGGTATGGAACTATATGCACAATCGTACAGCGAGGGGCTGTAAATTAAAATGAGACTGAGCTATTCCAATGAATAAGAAACATAAAAGATTGAAAACAAGACAACTTGAAGACACCGTCTCTGATCGTTCCCCGACAAAAACAGAACACCAAACCGACTCCAACATCGACTTTTACCCCGGCGTAATGATAACACTCTCCAAAACGTCATCACTCCCGACCCATTTGACCTTCTTACGAACATCCTCACTAAACTTCACCATCACTGTGGCGGGTACGTTGTCCGATCCTAGGACGTTGAACTCTAAACGAATCCGGAACTTAGTTTCTTGAGCACGGGGCGACGTAGAGCCCTCGGTCATGGTAGTCCCCCTAATCACGGCGGAAACGGAGTTTCCCTTGAGAGGTTGGTATGACGAAAGCGTGGATGACAAGTATCCCCCTTGAAGGGGAATGGGAGCCACTTGGTTTTGGTCATGGACACGTAATCCCCTCTGCTCTGAGGCTGAGATGGTTATCCTGTCCTCGTTGTGGGGTTTGCTGCCAGGACCTTGACACTGCATGCGCATATTGTTGCTAACCATCTCAAGATACCCAGCGAGTGGTTCGAGAGATTTGAATCCCCCCGCAGTGAGGTTTATGGGGTGGACTCCGAACTTTATGGTGAGCACTTGGAGAGAGAGGCTCGTGAGAGTGGCGAGAGTGTATCCGATCCAGGTCAAGGAATCTTTCGTCCACCGACTGAAGAGATTTTGGGTCAGTGTCAGGTGGTGGAGGTTGATTAGGGCGTTGAGAGGGACAGTAGGTTCCGACGTGGACTTAGCTGTGCAGGCGGTATAAAAATCGAGCAGGATCAGAATATGAAAGGGAAGGGACGTACTTGTCGGTATAACCGAGATTGCCAGAGAGCGAAGCCGTTTAAGCTGTAAAAAGCGAGCTACAGCAGGGAGCTGATCAAAATGAAAGGACAAATCGAGTGATTGGAGGTGTGATAGTTCTATTCCGAACTGGGGACCGATTGGGTCGACATTGAAATGATGGTTTGTGGTCGTCAATGACAACCGAGGCAGGGAGATCGTCAAGTGTTTTAAGGTATGAGAATATGACTTCATCGTGCGTGTCATGTCGCTGAAGTCGGTGGAGGAGATGAAGGTGTTGTTTTGGTGGACCGTGAGACGCTGGAGATTTGCCACCTTGGCAAAGAAATGTCGTGGCATGATGAGACCGTCCAACTCGAGGGTTTGGAATGCCGGGTTTCTAAAGATCATAAAGAGAGCATTTTGTATGTTCTGCTGGATGCGAGACCATTGAAGTGGAGTGTTGGAGCTGAAGCGGAGGGTCTGGATAGGCGACGAGGAAAGCAACCGAAAAGTGGCAGTCAAGAGATTTGCACTGACTGTCAAGGATGAACCTATGAAAGAAATGGAAGGAAGTAGTTCTAAGTTTCGAATGTAAGAGATGAGCGCTGGATTTAGAGTCAGGATTTCGCATAAAGTGAGGAGGCAAAGTGGTTTGAGAGCACGATTAGTGCCCTCTTTATCTTTTAAACGCAGAGTCCGAAAGCGACGACGTTGGACGGGTGCTCTGAGAGATCTGCAGACAAGACATAGCGTATTGAGTTTGCTAGAGTCAACATCTTCAACGATAGATTCGAGGATTTCCTGTGGGAGCACGGACAGCATAAAGAGGTGTCGGGGTCAAGTCGAGGAATGCAGAAAAGTGCGGAAAAGTGAGGTGGCTTGTTGGGCTTTGTTTGCCAACAGCCCCTTGGAAGATGCCGGGTACGTTTCCGAACCAGCCTCTTCGTGCTGAGAATTCACAGCTAGAAGTCACAAAAACTCAGTGTAACTGAATTGGTTCTTCCTTTCGCGAAAGGTTTAGCCACCTTCTCGTGCCAGTGGTCGACCGAACATTCTTCTGGTCTGCATCATGATGCTCCTGTTCGGCCAAGGATTTCATAGGGTACACGTTCCCTTTCCCCCTCTCCATATCCATCCCAGTCCATTGAATCCATCAACAGCTTTCTGTCGGATACTGTCCACGTCGTCATCCTCCAGTCGGGGTATTGCACATCCTCCTGTTCTCACTATCGCGTTGCTTCCCGTGCAATTCCCCTTCGAATTCCATAATTTTTGTCCCAACAACTTAGCTATCGTGCTGTCTGAGGTGCAAGTAAGAGACTCGAACCTTTCAGAAATAGATCGAGATGCTTATCACAAGTAGGAATGTACCGTCTGTGTACACGACGTCGACGAGGGTAGGTACATGGCGCACCGAGCAAGGTCTCATTTTATATCTGAGTCCAACTACGTACGATCCTTATCGATTATTAATTATTCCTCGATGCTAAAATTTAAAACCCCATCCGCAAACTCCCACATATCAACACCACCTCTAGCCCCCACTTCCCAGTTCTGTTCCGGATCACATTTAACGTGCAAAACCCTTGGATCACTCCCTTCGTATTCTGACCAAGTGTTGCTATTCAACTCCGCGAAATCATTGACCGAAGATCCCCAGATAATCAACACCTTCAACTGAGGACATCGTCCCTTATCCAAGAACAACTCCAAAATATCGGCCGATGTACTGGGTACAACACATAGGTGTGTCAGGTTGGGTAGATATACGAGTGGATGGAGGACGGATGCAACCGATTCTTCATCGATCGAATAAAAATTGGTCAGACAGTCGAGGTGCGTCAACTTGGAGTTGGAAAATATTTGGAATAGCGCAGGGGAAAGATCAATGGATATCCGCGTTAAAGGAAGCTGGAGGAATATTTGGATATGGTCTTGATTGCAATTTGCCCAGAAAGCGAGATCGATGACGTTGGGGAATAGATGGAGATATTGAGAGCCAAAACCTGGTTGGATGAAGAGATGACGGGTGTGCTTCCCATATCGTTGATACACAGGTTCATTGAATTTGGTAGGTAAGGGTTGAGCATAGTTGAGTCGGACGACGTTGAAGATGTGTGGTATCAGCCTAATCATGTTTAAGGGCGTTATTGGGGCGCCGAGCCGGAGGTATAATAAACTCACCAATCAAACACTCGTTTTGCGATTAAAATCAGGGTCTTGGCCTCTTTATGGTCAACTTGAAAGGTGAGCAGGAAGATCTGGTATTCTAACTCTGGTGGAAGATGTGGAGAGGAGGCCATATTGCAGATAAGGGCGGCGAATCCCACGATACAAATACGGCGACATTGACATACACACACAAACCAGCAATCTGGCGCTCCCTACGTTCTTCAAACCATACTGTACTTGTCGCAACATGACCAGCATGACATCCTCTCCACGGCTTCAACCAGAACTGGAATATGACATCTTCGTACTCGCATACCAGAATGATCGTAAGGAGGCCAAGAACTTGGCTCTAGTCGCCAAACGAGTATTCGATTGGTGAATCTGATTATCTCTGCTGTAAGCTGACACTGATTGAGAAGGACCAGGTTGATACGGCACATATTCAGAGTTGTCGTTTTCTCCAATACCAGATCCATTCCGATTAGATTCAACAAAACAATCTACCGAAGACATGGACACCACGTCCGTCACCTGTATCTCCAATCTCCAGATATGCAGGAACATCTTGACATGTTCCCCAATGTCGTCAATCTTGTTTTCTGGATAGATCACGACCTCACCCACCCATCTTCCCTCATCCAACTCCCGTTGACGTTGCTATCTACTGGCTCATTCGAAGTAACCAGACTCCTCGCTCGGAAGCTCATCTATCTTGATCTGATCGCCACGTTCGGTCCCCACTCCACGGATGATTGGGCATCCCTTTACCTCCCGCAACTGACACACCTATGTGTCCTCTATGCAACACCCAGGTCTAGCGTCGAGTTATTTTTGGACAGGAAACGATGCCCTGAATTGAGGATGGTTATAAGCTGGGACCATGCGGATAGTGAATTTCCCGTCTTGGGTGAGCTGAACGAGGACTTGGCGGAGATGGATGATGCGAGAGTGGTAGCAGTCAAGTGTTATGCACAAAGGGATTGGGAGGCGGGTGCGAGAGGGGGTATGGATATGTGGAGATTTGCAGAAGGGATCATCGCTGACAGGAATGGCACCAGGTTGTGATTTCGATAGTACTGAAGGTGGAGTGGGTTGAATCGAGTTGGTTTTTGGTAGCAATCTAAGTGCGTAACGTGAACCTCGCTAACATCGACCGAGTGTTCGCACCGGTCACTCACCTTCCCTTCTCCCAAATCGCTCTCTTCCCCTCACATTGCATAGGTACGAGTTTCCTCTCTTCGCGACTGGAAATTGGTCCTCCAAAGCCCTCGATCGGGGATATTGAGCTCTGTCGAACGCCCGAGATAGCCAAGGGGCAATCCTTATCCCTGCTAAGATTATTCGTACGTTTCGACCGCTAGATTACATCGAGGCACCTTGATTCCGGTGTAAATCGTGTTTGTGAGTGGATAGTTCGATAGGAATGTGATTCGGTCAATTCGGACAATGCGACTGTCTGGGCCTTCTGGTCCGAGTCGTGTAAGCAGTCAATACAGTCGAAGGAAAGCGGTGGTTGACTAGGCATAGCCACCAAATTTTATTACCTATACGTACACTTCCGAATTGATCACAACGGAAACGAGAACGTCAAAGCATGATGGGACTTTTCTCATCCTGGCCACCAACGAGAGCATGCGCCTATGGTACTAGCTTCAGACCGGATGTCATCATTACAGGTAAATTTTCAATTTTGAACCACATCTCAGCGAGAATAACTGCATGGACCTTCTGAATGCATCCCACTTGGTCCATTATCTGTGGAGCGCTGAAAGATGGAGGTGGAATCAACCTGAAAAATGATTAACGGTCCTGCTTTGCGACCAAGATGAATTGAAGGCATCGGAGGGTCATTCGGTTACGGTCGTTTCGAATTCGAAACTGTATGGGTTAAAGCCACCAAAAAACAGAACAGACTGGATTCCTCTCAGACTAGGCTTTGCATCATTTACATTAATGAGACGGTATGAATTCCTTTATATCTGAACCCAACTATGAACCCAACTTATCTTTTGATGCTATAACTCCTTCCGCAAACTCCCACATATCAACACCACCTCTAGCTCCCACTTCCCAGTCCCATCTTGGTTCGCATTTAACGTGTAAAACCCTTGGATCACTCCCTTCGTATTCTGACCAACAGTCGTCATCCAACTCCGCAAAATCGTTATCTGAATCTCCCCAGAGAATCACCACCTTTAACTGAGGGCATCGTCCCTTATCCAAGAACAATTCCAAAGTCTCGGTGGATGTATTCGGGAGAACAGATAGGTGTGTCAGGTTGGGTAGATATACGAGTGGTTGGAGGACGGATCCAACTGAGTCCTCATCGATTAAGCTGGTCAGAAAATCGAGGTGCGTGACGTTGGAAAAGACCGGGAATAGCTCAAGGGAAGGGTAGAGTGATACCCGCGTTAAAGGGAGCTGAAGGAGTATTGGAATGTGGGTTTGATTGCACCTTGTCCAGAAAGCGAGGTCGGTGACGTTGGGGAATAGATGGAGATATTCCGAACCAGAACTTTCGATGAAGAGATGACGGGTGTGCTTCCCATATCGCTTATACACAGGTTCATTGAATTTGGTAGGTAAGGGTCGAGCCCAGTTGAGTCTGACGATGTTGAAGACATGTGGTATCAGCCTGGTCGTTTACGGGAGTTATTCGGCGCAGAGCGGGCCAGGGGGTATCAAACTCACCAATCAAACACTCGTTTTGCGATTAGAATCAAGGTCTTGGCCTCTTTATGGTCAACTTGGAAGGCGAGCAGGAAGATGTGGTACTCTAACTCTGGCGGAAGACATGGTGGGGAGCTCATCGCATTTTCCACGATAAATCGATGATGGCCGAGAATAGTCGCAATTCTGGGGGCGTTGACATACACAAACAAACATACCTTGGCGTTCAACCAATCCCACACCAACCAGATGCACCAATTCGCCTTCACCAGCTTCACCCACAGTCTCGAGGACAAGGAAATCGCTATTCAAAGACTGGACGATGAAATCCAATCTCTAACAGCACGACTCTGCTTCCTGAAATCAGAACGCAACACCTTCGCAATCACATCCACCCTCCCTGACGAAATTCTCACCAAGATCTTCGCAACCATTCAAGCAGCTTGCAGGAACAGAGGTTTTGATTGGAATTCGTCCTCCACGCTCCAAGCATGGCTTCCTATAACCCACGTTTCTCGCCACTGGAGGAAGGTGGCCCTACAGTCTTCGCAACTCTGGTGCCAGATCGATGCCTTACCTGAACCTGCTATCAGAGAGTTCTTGGTTCGTTCAGCAGGACGACGGCTCTCTGTTGATATAATCCAAGTTTCGTCTCCTGGACGTCGGTATGCCTATTCAGGGGATCTCGTTGCCGATATCTTTGCTCACTCTTCTCGTATTGAGAAACTCTCAATCCAGAGCAAGAAAAGCTTTGACTTCGTGCTTCCCCTTCTGACACCCAGACCAGCTCCGCACCTTCAGGAGCTCAATATTGCTGGTTCATACGAACTGGGGGATTCTATTTATCTCCCTGCCGACCGAGCCCTCTTCCAAGCCATAACACCACAATTAAACAAATTATCGCTTTCCCAGTGCCTATTCAGCCTTCAATCTTCTTTATTCAAGAGCGATCTTACGACCCTTGAGGTCACTCGATCTCCCATGGGATCAACCACGGATTGGCTTAACGTTCTCAGGCAGATGCCACGCCTCTCGACTCTTAGCCTGACGTTCTCGTTTACTGATGAAGCAAATGGTGTCGAAGGTGTATATATCCCTATTCCAAAGGATTTTAATGTCGTACCCCTCCTCCAACTATCTCGCCTGCATATTCTAGGATCCTGGCTTGAGGTAGACCTCGACTTTCTCGCACATCTCATATATCCTTCCCAAACCACTCTCAACTTCTCGTCTAGCACCAGTCAGATAATGCCAAATGAAGAGGACCTCGTAAAATCGCCTCTAGCTGGGTTTCTCCGTGTTCACAACAAGTCCCGCTCTGACCTCTCAGAAATGGATATTCGCGCCATTAAATTGGAGGAATCCCTTAGTTTCACAGAAGGACCAGATGGGATACCCGTCCCTGCCCGCATCCTCAGGTTCTCCGTCCATGGCGAATCTGGCAAGGCCTATATCACTGTCTACATCTCAGTTCTGGAGACGATACTCTGTGACTGGGCCAATCTAGCCGCAATCGCGTCCCTCCCAATCTCCCATTTGACTTCATTTACCATTAATTGTGTGGTCGAACCCGACACTTTCGATACTTCTTCGAATTTGTTCCCCGAGCTCCAGGAGGTTTCGTGTTCTGGCAAGACAATCCAACCGTTTTTGGCGAAGCTGGGAGCGGGTAACGCAGACTCCCCTTCGGTGGTCGGCCCCAATGACCTCGTCGCAGTTGACGATTCGGGGTCAAATGCGCAACCTTTGGATCCACAGTGCAGTTCTCCAGAAACCCAGTCACTGTTTTGTTCGCTGGAAATAGTTCATATATACGACATCTCGGTCCCTGAGATTGATGCAGCTCTGACGAGTGCGTTGAGTGCTCGTCGCCAAAATGGTCTTCCCATCAGAAAAGTCCGGTTATCTTTCTGCACTCTGGTCACGGATGATTTTATCGCTCGTTTGGAGAGGGTGGTGGATGTTGTGGAGTGTTATGAATGTAATCTTCCAGATGATTTTGCACCAGAAGATTTTGACTATTTCGATCAGTAATTATAATAGCTCGACATATGATGGTTACAATCAGGATTCAAATGGCTACCAGAAAGTACAGGTCTGGGACGAGGAGAGTTGGTCAAATATCTTGAAAATTGTGCGAGCGTGTAAATAAGAGGATAGGTACGAGAGAAAGTGTCCGACATTTACAGATCAGTACTAAACAATCAATATTCGCCCTCAGACCCCTCACCCATGTCATGGCCATAATAAGGCTCATCATCATAATCAGGCTCCTCAACATTACATTGCACACACCGTACCTCATCAACTAAGCCCCTCAGGCGGGAGACGAAGGCATCTTGAACCTGGGTACAGAGAGTGAATTGAATTTCTTTGATGGGAACGCCGTTGTCGCGGCGTAGCAACAAAGCACGGGCCAGAGCGTCTTCGAATGTATGAAGAGAGGTCCTGTAGAAATTGAGCGATTTGAGGGACGGAAATAACTTGCAACTCTCTGAGGAACTTGAGTCTGGATCTGCCAGCAGTGGCGAGCCTTGGGTCACCTCTTCAAGATCCTCCACGTCAACTTCCCCTCCCCTATGTCCCTGCGTTCCCCCCATCTCGTCGACATCATCGTAGTAGGCACCGACATCATTGACCAAACCACCTTCAGAAAAGACGAAATCGGTAATGCTAACACCCAGTGCCAATAAAAGCTGGGTCATAGAGCTTCCTGAGCACGAGATTTCTTGGAGATTCGGGAACCGATCCGACAGGATTTGCAAGCCCTCCTTATCAACCTCACCATCCATAGTGAATGAAGTGGCAAGAGAAACCGGGAGGGAGGTGATTTCAGTCATATGCGCCCTGTCGCAAGGTGCGGTATGAACTCCTTCGAGGCGGACGTCGAGATAGTGTGGGAGCGACCCGCCATCTTCCAAGGAGAATATGACAGCATCGCCTAAGGAGGGGTTCGTATAAAGTTCGTCACATGCATCCCGCCATTGGACACCAGTGATCCCCATCTTGGACATATCACGTCGGACCTTATGATGAGTGCGGAGGAAGGTGATGAGAGGGGGAGTAGGGGGATTGTCATCATCCTCATCCTCGGACTGCTGGACGCTGGAGGCGAAGCTGAGTTTGGTTTGGGACGGAAATGTGAGATGCGAGAGGAAATCGAGATCCGTCTCAAAGAGGGACCCCGTAATATCCAACAAAGCCAACTGTAATAAAGGAACATCACCAACGTCTTCTGGAATTGGAATATACTCGGTGTCTGTGAAGGAGGATCTCAAGATAAGGGCCGATAAATGTGGCAACTGTTGAAGGATGCCCGGCCAAACCCTAGCAGAGCCTATCGGGCAGTAAAGCACCTCGAGCACCGTAAGAGAATCCGTGAATAGAAGAATGTTTGGATTGAACAGACACCGACACAACGTTAATGAGCGAAGTGGTGGTGTTATTCCTCGAAAGATGTTAGCTGGCAGGAAACCCCCCTCAAAGGGTCCGGAAATCCTCAACGTCTCAAGTTTCGGAGCGGGTGCTGAGATGAGGCAAGGGAGAATCGAGGAGATAGTTCGTTCATCCATCGCTGAGAGTTGTTGGATTCCAGGAAGCTCCGCGATGACTTCAGCGCGGAGAGGTGCCGAATAAGTGTACCAACGACGTCCAAAGCGCAACCTGGGAGTAATACTCACGACGAGATTTCTCCCTCGTGAACGCGCTAAAAACGTGCTGATAGCAGGCTCTGGTAAGGCGTCGATCTCGCACCAGAGTTGCGAACATTCTAGGGCCACTTTCCTCCAACGTTGAGAGACGTGGGTAATGGGAAGCCATTGCTGCAACGTCGCGAAAGGCTCATCTGTGGACCAACTCATTACATTGTATTTGCATTTTGCCTGCACAATTGCGAAAATTTCGCCAACGGTTTCGGCTGGGAGGGTGTATGTGATAGAAAAGGTGTTGCGTTGTGCTTTGAGAAGACAGATTCGTTCATTGAGTGATTGGATCTCTTGATCGAGTTTCTGAATAGCGACTTCTCTCGATTCGGGAGTATGGATGACGAGCGATGGGCGCATTTAGTTGATATGTGATGTCGATAATCGGAGGAAGAGATTGAATTGGGTTTGCGCGTGTGTACATTGCACACGCACACTCTGATGTTTTTGATGACATATGTCCACCGTTCCTAAGTTCAATGAATCGAACTTTCATTCGACAAGAGAAGGCTATCCTAACATATGTAAGAAGCTAAGAACATTGTGATACAGCCTTAGAGTATACCTTAGAATTTGTAAGTTAAACTAATGAACCGTCTTCCTCCCGTGTGCGAGGAAGCGGATGACCGACAAACAGACAAGATTATTGCCACCATATCAAACATATATACATCCTCTCCAATCGGCTCTCTACGAGTCGCAGGTTCACCGTCACCTGCCGTGGGTTGGCATATGCACACCTCCCTACCACCCGGCAGCCGTCCGTCCTTCGACGTTATCCAGCGGTACCCAGGACAATGATACCAGCGAGGCCTCGTTAAGGAGGGCCCTGACGAGCCTGACTTGGGGAAGGGCGGAGAGATGGGGGTGGAATGGAGATTAACTTCGAAGGCCGCGAAGTTTAAAGAGTAAGGGATATGATGAAGCTTTCGTCCATCGATATTGACACCAACGCAGGTATCGACGCCGATGCGCACGTTCAAAACCCCGAGTCCACCAACAGCTCCAAAACCCATCAAAATGACGGTAGCTGATGTGGATCTTCAACCAAGTGGTCACAACTGGCCGTCGGGTATGGTTCCTAATTCCGTCATGGAAGACTCTCCGACTTTCGCCGCGAAGGGTATCTGCGACTCGTCCTCCTTCAACATCAACCTATATGCTACTTCCCCACTTCCCCGAACCCGTTGAGTAACAACCCAGAGCGGTCGACGTCATCCGCGATGGTGAAACACAGGGAAAGCCACGTCCCAAAGAACAAACTCGAACGTTTGACCACCCGGACCACCGAACTCCTCTACATGTCCCCCGACTCCAGGAGAAAACCAGTATGGTGGACACCGTCAAGTGGCAGCAGCACGTTGTGAGAGGTCTTGTCGTCTCGTTCTCCGTCAAGGCGATCCCTGACGTTGGCGTGAACACCAGCGGCTTCATGCTCCTGACCTTCACCACTCCAACCCCCTCTCCATCTCGAATGAACGTATAGGTATCGCCACGGTCCCATCATGGGCGCTGATGATTGTACTAGACTGTGGCAGCGAAAGCAGTGAATAGCTATATTGACACTAGACCAGCTTTAGCGCTTCAGCAACGTGTTCAGTGTTGGGAGAATAGCGATGACGATGGAGGGAGAGCGCAAGGGCTGGCCGGATGTTTTTTGGGGTTGAATATGAAGGTGGAGGTGACGGGTGGTGTATGCCGGGGTTATTGACCTTCAAAACTTCCATGCATTGTCCAACACGGGCGCTAGCTTTTGCACGATCCATGTGCACAAGGGACCACCGGCGGTATTGAAGTCGCGACCAAAACGAAGGGTTGGGAGTCTGACAAGTGACCGGTACAACGACTGAAACCGGTCAGAGGATGAGCGCTTGACAATTTGGCATCTTCCTCCCGTATATTTGTGGAATAGGAATAAGTGTTAAAGGTGCTGGTGAAGCATTTGACGCAGCTTCACCACAACGTGAGAGGGTGAAGTCGGCGGACTACGATTAAAGTCTTGAAGGTGGACGTTCATGGAGGAGGCGTGATATGGAAAGCGCGTGAGGTGGTTATGGTTTGGATTAAGGACCTAAAGGCGGATAATGTAGAGCTAGAAAACGGATAGGTTATTAAGTGAGAGGCAACAGGTTAAAGGGAAATTACCGTACAGAACGATAGACCATATTCTGTGATTGGCAACAGAGGAAACAAAAGAAATGATCGGTACTTGGACTTGAGGGATTGAAGCAACGGAAGTTCGTTAGGAGGTTCAACAACTGCGTCCTGAACCCGGTTGTCCGAGAAGACCTGAAAACCCGAAGGTGATTCGAGTGAGTGAAAGAGCTGGACCTGAGAAAAGATGGGCAATTTACGCAGAGAAATCACAAGGAATCTATGGGCCTGTCGTTATGGAACAGCTTTAAGGCAAGCTTTTCCCGTATTCTCCGTTCCGGAGAATTGAAGGACGTCGTATTTACGAGCCAGCTTGAGTCTGGTGAAAAAGGCTAGCCAAAGGCTATGTCATCGTATTGCTGGCACCTGGCGGATGGGTATTAGCATTCCACGTCAAGTCCTGCCTTCCATTGCTATGTCCTCTGAAAGATAAAGTAACAAAGACGGACAACTCACCGATTGACGCATCATTGCACCGAGGTGGAAGAGTCCGACCAGTAAAGTCAGCCAATCCTCTAAGGACACTTTCCGCTGTCCTCTGAATGTTTGGGAGAGTCGTTCTAGGCGCAACTGAAGAAATGTTTTGAAGGAGACTGTCGAAGATGGAAGGAGGGACAAGCGGCGCCCGAAAAATCGTGCCGGGGTTTTCCGAATCTCAGTTCTCACGTACCCTGACCATCGCGTCAGCTCTCAACGTTTCACTTGTCTCGTCTTGTCTATGTTCTGGGTCTACATCGTCCTGGGCTAGGCTTTCTTTCTGCAACAAAGAGAAAAAAACAAGAAACTCTTTGAAGTCCTGCAATGCAAAAAAGGGGCCTCCGCTCAGTTGGTTTGAATAATTTTCGGTGAGTTGCACTGAGGACTGAACTCGATCCGTTCAAGTTTGTAGCCTGACTTCCGTGAAAGGACGTTCTTGGCTCATCCTTCTCCACCCTTTATTTCCCTCTCTTGAACTTACTCGACTGTCTAGGTTGTGATTTGGGTTTTGGTAAGACCACTTATCTGGCCTGCTCGGATCCATCTCATTCGTGGTGATTTCTATTTCGACAGGCCATAGCTACCCTTCTGTCACAACGGTAAAGCAACTCCACTCTATGGATTCTGCCGTACGCTGACCACACCCATTTATCCTCTAGGGTCATATTGTCCGTTAGTCCTCTGGTTCACATTCTCACATCAACACTTAGCTCTTTCGCTCTATAGCGCCCAAGCATACTAGCCTCACATTGTCTCGTGGGTTGACCTCAAGCTGCTAGTGGGTCCTCGACCATAGGTCAATTTAACACCCTAGGTGCTAGAAGATCCATGAACAACAACTGGCAGCACAATTACTCACCCACGACGAACAATCCTCATTACCATAGTCAGGGGAAACGCGACCATTCGGCCACTTAGGAAATGTAGTTGTCCGAGGTAGAATCGCTGCAAAACCGGACTCCTGGATCGAGGGTCGGGAACATCTCTTAGACGGACTTTGCGTCCTTTAAATCAGTGAATAGATATGAGTTACTCCGTGTTTGAACCTAACTACGAACCCAGCTTATCCCTCGATGCCATGATCCCATCTGCAAGCCTCCACATATCCACACCACCTCTAGCGCCCAACTCCCAATCCCGTCTTAGATCACACCTTACCCTCACGATCCTCGAGTCATTCCCTTTATATTCTGACCAGTCGTCGTCGTCCAACTCTGCAAATTCACCCTCCGAAGGTCCCCAGAAGATCATCACCTTCAACGCAGGACATCGCGCCCTATCCAAGAACAACTCCACCGTCTCCGTGGACACTTCTGGCAGAACAGACAGGTGTGTCAAGTTGGGTAGACACATGGGTGGTTGGATGATTGATGCAAATGCATCCGTACGCGATGGAGAAAGCGAGGCTAAAAGATCGAGGTGCGTTACTTTGGAAAAGATTTGGAATAGCTCAGGCGAAGGTGCGATAGATATACGTGTTAAAGGGAGTTGAAGGAGCAATGAAATGTAGGCTTGTCCAGTGCAACGTGCCCACAAAGCGAGATCGACGACGTTGGGGAATAGATCGAGATATTTCGGACCATAACTGGCTCCGATGAAGAGATGGCGGGTGTGCTTCCCATATCGTCTATACGCAGGTTCATTGAATTTGGTAGGTA
>ML208415.1:47235-83874 GCA_004369065.1 Pluteus cervinus
TGTTACTTTGGAAAGTGAGTAAAAAGATATCATACTCCAACTCTGGCGGAAGACATGGAAAAGAGGCCATATGGTACGAGCTCCAACCAACACCACCTGTCAGATTTCGAGGACGGTCCTGATGGTTTGTTAAACTGCTGAGTGCACGACGAAGTGGTGGGGGTTTACAAACGGATGGGAATTGTACTATACGATAGTACATGGTATATGTAACATCTATAATCTACACCGAGTATGTAGCATAGATACGAGTACGAAGCAAAATAATCAAAAGTGATTTGCGTTATCTTATCTTATCTATGGTCAAAATTCTGAGGGTGAAGGGGAGTGTGATTGCCGAGCAACCTCGGTTTTGATTATCATGCACTTCTATTTGATTTGAATTTTGCACACCGAACTCAGAATCAGCTCCTCACCTAGAGCGCGTCTTCCCCACGTTCGACGTGTAGATTTTCTTTGCATCTTGATGGACGCCGAAACTATCAACGTCGTTGTAAAGAATAAATCTTGATTGCGTCCGTCCAAGGCGCGTCAACTCCAATAAAAGCGTACCAAATGAATTGCAAGTATCAGAGAAATGGATATACGTCCGACAAAAACAAGATTTTACCCCATTAACCAGAAAAATATCGAGAGAAGGCGGATTAAACGACCTGCTACCGGTAACAGATATCGACAGTGTCCAAAGCCACCAAGCTGCATCAACCACATCGTCCCAGGAACCAGACCGCCACCTGCCCATCCCCCGGCCCCCACACCACATCCGCAAGACATAACGATCAACGAAGGCTATTCTTTGGATCCCTCGTAACACGATCCACCTGCTTCCAATTCCTAACCAACGTCGACCTCAAACTAGCCATTCCAGGTTGAATTTCCTTCGATTCAGGGTTCTGGTATTCATTGTTACCACCAGCGATAAGGTCAGCGGCTGAACGACGGTCGGTGGGTGCGAAAGGTTGGTTCCTATTGAAAGTGTGATAAGATAAACGGTCAGGAGGGGGTGGTGTGATAGGAAGTGAGACGTACCATGCGCTGAATACAAATGTGTGCGGCTCAGGGCATGTGTGCTAAACAAGGACGTGAGTAGGTTTGTTCAGGATCTTGAGGACAGAAAAAAAACGTACTGCAGTGATTTCATGCAACTCCCGTTGAACCGAAAGGCAGAATCCGTCAAGGTCTAATTCCATATATCAGCTACATGGCTTGGGGTGATGATGCGAAGAGAAAGGACGCACCAAGATCGTTCAAGTCGTAGTTGAACGGATTCTCACTAAATGACGCAACGAAGGGGTGTTAGCTCTAAAAAGTGTGCATACGAGAATGAGAATGGGGATCGTACATCTCTTGACCAATTTCCAAGAAACCGACGAGCAAGAATGTGGCGAATGCTGTACCAGGGATGGTGAGGTATCCAAATTTGGCGTAGATTTGGAACTATGTGGCACACGACGATGTCAGTCGACCATGATTGTGAAGGAGGGGTTAGGTGACTTACAGGCAAGAAGAACAAGTAGAGCCATAACGAGAGTCGGAGATGGGCTTGGTATGCAAATGGCAAGGGCGTATAAGCAATACGTTCAAGTTGTTGGAAAGTATCTTGAAGAGCGGTAAGATTAGCTGTAATACCCGTCGCAATGGCTGGTGTGACCAGGCCTTTCTTCATCACATCTAAACGCACGTATATATCAGCCCGCCAATCCATATATATGAGGGGGAAAGGGATAAGACTTACGAGCAGAATAACTCGATAAGAACAAAATAATCTCCAGAGGAACGTTGCTCTGACATAAGTCTTTCATCCTCCTATTCAACTTGGCCTGCCTTTCGATTTCCGACCGGGGCTTTGCTCTCCGTGCAACGGTTCTGCCGATCCATTTGAAGAGCCTCAAGAACGGAATATAGTCTGCAAACGTTGTTTGAGGCGGGTCACGAGCAGGTTTCAAAGGTCGATGAGCCTCGAGATCCGGTAGCGCCTGTTCAGGGTCAAACGTCTTCTTCTTGAGCGTAGATCTTCCGTTCAACCCCTTGATGGTGCCCTTTTCGATTTCTGCAACTACAGTCTTATCACGGACATGGTTTTCAGGTAAGGAAGCTGTTTGGTTAAGAGCATTTGCACCACGGAAGGTTGCAGTCCGACTTGGTGGTTGGGATTCGAACTTGGGTTCCCAGGGTGTTTCGTCGTCGTCGGATGCTTGCCACAGTGGAAGCATGTTGTCGCGTGTCTGAGCCTCAGAGGCATAACGCGGGAGGACGCAGATGAGGGGGAAGAGGTCTTGGTAGTAGACACCTGATTCGCCGCGGAGGAAATGCTACCGAAAACGGTTAGCCAGGGTGCGAAAGCAAAGAGGACGAGGGATACTCACTTTGCACGCAACTGAAAAAGCTTGGACCTAGAAGGGTTCGTATACATATAAGCAATGGATAAGGCAGTTGCGAAGGTGGGCGTACCAGGTTGACCATGGTCTTCTTCTCGATCGCACATTCAAGTGGCGAGGGTCCATTAGGGCGCTCCGTTGGGATGTGAATCCAGATCTACAAGTAACGACAAAAGGTTCCGAATGAAGTTAGCGCTCTGTTTACGACTTGGATAAGAATTGAATGAGCGCTCACCATTTGCGCCAGGTTCCTGGAGGCAATTGTGATTGAAGTCCACATTTTTCGTCCATCTTGGTATCTAGAGTGGACATGACGCGTTAGGAGATGCGAATTGTATGTGGAAGGGGCGAGGGGTTGAGAGAAGTGAATACGGACCGCTCATATGCAGACGACGTTCTGAACGAGATCGTCAAACCCAAAACCGTACCCAAAACCGTCAACAGTCCAGTATCGAATTGGAGCTTCGTCTCCGTCATCTTTGATACCAAAGTGACCACTAGAATTAATGATAATAAAAAGAAAATCGGAAGTTTAGTTCATCCGGCCCGTGTCATCAACAGAAGTTGTTAGAATCAAAGAACGAAGCAATTGACGCCTTCTGCCATATGGCAGGTAAGAGGAGCCGCAGCGAAAAAGCCAAGGTGGCGATACGAGGCAGCGGGTATAGAGCAACAGAAGGGGGGACATGGGAGGGTACATACTTGTGGCGACCAACGAAAAGAAAATCATCTCGGGCCAGATATCGTTTATGACCGTAGCCTGAAACTTTTTGACGCTCCAGCGCCCATGAAAGAGCGGATTGCGCGCGACCATCTTGACTTTTTACTAGTGGTACAAGTCAAGTGGAGTTTTTGTCCTGGTTGAGAGAGTGTAAAGGTCTTCCGTTGTGATATTATCACTTGAAGGCCGTTGAGATTAGGAATTAAACCAGATTAATAATGGGGGTCGAAGGGCAACCGAGAAAGTGCGAGGATAACGACAAGACGACAAACGGAGGGGGTAAGAACGCGTGCACCATCGGATAATTGAGTTTTTATACGTTTGATGGGATGGGGTCTGCCTTAATTTCTGGAAGGGGGTAACTAAGGCCGAGTAACACAACAAGGGGTGGAAATCAGGACAGATTAGGACCCAGTGTTTTCAGGTGTCAATTGGCTTGGCATTGATGTTGTTGTTTCCTGCCTGCTCCAGCGAGGTTGTGTATGACACTGGCTGTCAACCCGACACAAACTGGAAAGGCGAATGGCGGGCTTCAGAGGTGGAGCTTACGAACAAAGTTCTCTCCTGCGAAGTTTAACCACAGAAGGTTGAAGTGGTGTGAAAGGAATGTGTCAGTGTCGGCTGGGCCGGGCTGGCGTCGCAGTGCGCCGACCCTGATTTAGCCCAGGCAATGCGGAAGGGGGTTGCTGAAGTTGAGGACCACAATCCATATCGATGGGTGATGCATTGATGATGTTGGAGTCCACATGCCTTATAGGGCGGTCATAAATAGAACGGAAATTACTGTCAGCTGTGCTGGAGAGCTGGAGAATCTACAGTGCATGACCCGTTCCCTTCTCACGAAGTTTAAATCGCAACACGGAGGTCACGGTCGATCCGCTCAGTTGTCAATGTCATACCAAAACTGGCTCAGGCAGTTGGACTGATTGATGGCCGGCGCGCTACCCCAAGACTGACTGGAAGTCGAGTGAGGGGGAGGGTAAGCAGTGAACCCTAAGCCGCAGACATCGGAGGATGGATAGTACCTCTTTACATGCGTCCAACGCGATGGTTGCAAGGCCACTTTCAAAAGGAAATTCACGGCGCTGCGCAGAACACGAGGAAAATATATTTGAATTAACAAGACGGTGAGGCAGAATCCCTTTACCTCCGTTCCGGATCTGTTCGATCAGTGTTCGGACTTTCCTTTCGGGGGCGGTTTGCTCGGATTTAGTGGGAACTTGAACACAACACCGATGATGCCCATCCATGTTTCTTCCCTTGGCCAGAAGTC
The DNA here is from genome assembly GCA_004369065.1 of Pluteus cervinus. Classification (NCBI taxonomy): domain Eukaryota; kingdom Fungi; phylum Basidiomycota; class Agaricomycetes; order Agaricales; family Pluteaceae; genus Pluteus; species Pluteus cervinus. The sequence goes on from ML208415.1 coordinate 51,608, forward strand.
AATAGGCCACCAGCGCCGTCCAGTGAACAATGGGAGAGAATCGACAACCTGTGTGAGGCAAATAGAGCAGCTCGAATAAGAGATATGGGCATGCGTACAATCAGAATAAACGGGCTAGAGCTTAACGAAATTGCTGTTTCATCGGCTGAAATGCACATAACATAGGTTGAACCTCGATCGCGCTGGTTTCGAAGTTAGGTTAATATGTACACTTTAGCTGCAAAAACAAAAGCTGAGGTACTTCGGTGCCAATTTTGACCTAACGGTGACCTACCTCTGGTTAAAGACCCAGGCGTCTTTCTCGGACGAGATGATTCAGATCGTCGGTATCCGTGGTTTTAGGTGGAGTATTGTCGGCTCCCTAAAAGCTGAAAGTTCATCTAAAAGATTAGAACATTGTTTTCCACGTTTTTACTTACACTCGCCAAGGTCATGTCGAGAGACAATACAAGAGCAAGAAAAGGAGGGCTCATTGTTGTTGGTGTCCCGGCGATCTTGTTTTGTGCCAGTGAGGGTGCAGGCAAAAGAAGGTAAAACTTCCCACGACATCAACTCCAAAGCGAGGCGTTTGCTCGTTGCTACGAACAGTCTCGACACCCCCTTCGTCAATGCCATTGGCATAATACTCGCTCCACTGCTCGCTCTCGACTTCGTTCAGCTAATATTGCTATCCACTTACCCCCATTAAAATCACCTAATTCGTGCTCAACAAAAATCCTACAACTTTGCCGCTCTTTCTCCCCAATATTCCACCCACTAGAAGCTTACTTTCCCCCCTTTGAAGCGTACTGAAAAATGTCCTCGAGGGGCGCTCGCCAGGACGCCTATGACCTTCGGGACCAAATACAGACGGACGACCATATGCATACTCACGCCGACGCTGCATCAAGCCATTACGACGATGGCGAACATTCTATTCTCGAAGATGATTCCGACGGAGATGATCAAGGAGACTACATGGACGACGAAGATGATGGCTCTTCTTCACTTTCGATCCCTAATGAATCCATAGACTTCGACTTGGTCTATTCGTTGCACAGTTTTGCTGCGACCGTCGAAGGCCAAGCCAATGTCGTCAAGGGAGATAGCCTATTCTTGATGGACGATAGTAATAGCTACTGGTGGCTAGTACGAGTCCTCAAAACACAAGAAGTAGGTTATATACCCGCTGAAAATATCGAGACGCCGTTTGAGCGTCTCGCAAGGTTGAACAAACACCGGAACGTCGATGTGAGTGCTATATCTACTGTTTTTTCGAAAGTATATTTCTAACCTTGAACTGTGGTGTTTAGCTTGCTTCGGCGACTCAAGCAGAACTGCAGGATGGTTTAAATGCGACACAAGATCGACTTAGGAACAACCTTAATTCACGAGCAGGGAATGGAACTCCTTCTCCCGTCCCTCGTGGTGGATCTGCCAGGAAGGGCGTTGTTTTCACCGCCTCTCTCTCCGTTCACCGCTATCCACCCGCCGTCTGGAATGAAGAAGAAGAAGAGGACGAAGATATTGAATGGGATGACGAACCCTACGAGGATGAAGATCCTGGTTTGGCCGAAGAACAGCAACGTAGGACGGAGGAAACAGGTCCCAACGGCATGGAGCCAGATGACGGAATGGGTTGGGACGACGCTGCTGCAGAGCAAGCACGACAGGCTCGTCTTGTCCAGCAGCAAGCCCAACAGGCACAGCAACAAGCTCACGCTCAACAACAGGCTCAACAACAGCAGCAGTTGCAGCAGCAGAAGCAACGAGAGTTGTTGGCGCAACAACAACAACAGGCGCAGCAGCAGCAGTTGCTTGCCCAACAAGCTCAGCAGGCCCAGCAACAAGCACAATCCTCTCGCGAGAACTTGCAGCTAGTTCAACCACCATCCGACACCAGCCCCGACGGTAAACGTCGTCTTGACCCCGCTGAAGCTACCGAGACGCGTAAAGTCACTCTTACGAATCCCCTCTACCAAGACGCTCCTTCTACCACCGCCGCACCACCCCCCGGTCAACCTCTCAGTCCCAGTGTATTGTTGCAACAGCAGCAACAGCAACAGCGTCAACTCGAGGAGGAACGTAAGCGCGCTAGGGAAGAGGAAGAGGAAATCATCAGAAAGCGTTCAAAGAACGGTACACCAGTCGGCTCAGCGCCCATTCAACAACAACAATCCTCAACCCCCCAACAGCAACAGCAACAGCGCTCAGGCAAACTGCGTAAAGAACCTTCACGCGATTCCTCCTCTACTTCTGCTGAGGATGAAGGTAGTGTGAAGGAGGGGAAGAAGAAGAAGAGCAGTGTCTTTGGAAGGTTATTCGGTGGAGGGAAAGATAAAGAGAAGAACCGCGACAAGAACGCTTCGACTTCATCTGTCGATACGGATAGGACTTCGGAGGAGTCGAGTAGAGTTGTTGGAAGGATGAGGGATATCAACGATATCTCCCCTACCACCGCTCAAGCGATGCAACAGCAGAATATGGGGATGGCTTCGAGGAATTCGTCGGACCCGAGGAGATCAATGGCGAGTGGGACGAGTGGAGAGAGTGCTGGCCCTTATCCAGCGCAGAATGCGCCTTCGACACCACAGCAAGCAGGAGCCAGACCAGGAAGTCGAGAAGACGGCAGAGAAGGGAGTAGAGATGGACAAGGTTCACTTCCAGGGGCTGTTACACCTCCACAAGTCTCGCAACACGCATCCCAACTCAGGCAGAGAGACCAACAACAACAACTGTTATACCAACAATACCTCAATCGTTCGCCTTCATCACCACCCGAATTACAACCTTCCTATGGTTTACAATCTGCTTCGGCAATTATGCCTTCCTATATGTCTCCTATCAAGTTGGACGGACTCAATATCTCGATAAGTTCAACGTCGAGTGCTACGAATCCTAACCTCCTCTCACCATCTGCTACGGGAAACCAACTGGGCCCACCATCTACACCACGACCCCGTCCTGGTTCTTTGATACTCACTCCTTCGAGCATGGACGGACCTGGGATGGGCGTTCCGGAACTCAGCGTTATTCGTGTCTTTGCTGGTGATCATCTCGATACCGAAGCTACCTTCAAGACGGTGTTGTTGAATAGCTCAACCACTTCCGAAGACCTCATTCGACAAGCTATCCAACGATTCAGACTTCCCGTCAGTGATCCTGGCTTTGACACCACTAAAGAAAGCGAAGGTCGTATCACTGATGAATCCGGAGCTGAATATTACTTGACCGCTAAACAAGTCGAGTTGGGCGGTACCGTCGTTTTGGGATCTCAAGAAAAACCACTTGTGATTTTCGAAACTTTGGTTGAGGCTGCGTTGGAGATGCCTAAAGTCAAGAGGAGTAGTGTTGGGAGTATCAGTAGTGTGGCGAGTAATCTCTCCATGCATCCTGCTATCAAGAAGTTGCCAATGAACGACTTTACGGATGATTCAGCTGTCAAATTTTATCTGAATCGTCGACCAGCGAAGTCGGGCTCTGGTTCGACTTTGGGAGGAGGTGCTCAAGGAGGGAATGCTCAACGTGGAAGGTTCTCACAAGACGACGAGGGAGATGATGTTGTTGGAGGGTTATATGGAGGTTATGCTGATGAAGCCGACGAAACGTTGATTGCGGATACCAGTCATGGATCTATCATCGTGGAGTCGCCTTCGGTTTCGTCTCATGCAGAGGCACATCCACACCAACTCCGGCCTGGTCAACGAGGATATCTTTCAGTCAATTCGTCGGCTGCGAATAATCTCAGTGGGGCAGCAGCGTTACAGGAGAGATTCATGTCTCCTTCGTTCAAATTCGCGTTGCAGTTGGTTATCTATCCTGGTGACTTACCGGATGATATGATTTTCCATCCTACGACGGAGGCTATCGTGTTCAAGGAGTCTTTGCGTGGTTCAAACGAGAAACCTTCAAGTGGTGTCTCCCTGGCGATGCGGAAGAAAGTTTTCGTGTTCCCCAGGAACGCTACTGTTGCTGAAGTCATCGAACTTGGGTTAGAGAGGTTTGGTATTTTGGAAGGTGTGGTGGATGGTGGTGATGAAGTCGAGGATAAACTTTCGAAGAGGAGGAGTTCGATGAGAGTGAGGTATTGTTTGAGAGTGGATACAGGTGCTGGACAAGGTCAGTCTCCTTTTTTCTGTGATCATATGCAGAATATATGCTGATGAAATCTACTTTACAGAGAAAGAACTATCTGCTGCAACTCGCGTTATTGACGCGTTCCCTCGTCCACCTGCACTTAAACCATCCGCCTCGTCGTCGTTGACCAAGCGCAGATCAATCGATTCGGCTAACCTTTTGGGTTCCATGGACGATGTTGGCCCAGACGACCCCATTTTCGTCTTACGACGAGCAACATCCTATCGCATCTCCAATTCGAGGCACCACAACAGGATGTCCGCAGCGCTCGATGAAATTGCATTACAACACAAACATCGGGAATCTGCATCTAGCTACGGTTCAGATCCTAATGCTTCTACCGCCCATGCCTCAAGCACGTCTCCACCTCCTTCAGCGACATCATCGAATGGTGACGAGGCCCGTAAGAGGCAGGAGATTCTTGCGCAAAGGAACGTTATCAGGGCGAACCAACGAGCCATTTTGAGTACCCAAACCAACTCGGTACGCGGGATGGATGTCCTCTTACCCGGAAATGCCTTGCTTCGTAGCTCTCGGTACGAAGACAACGCTGGTGGTGGTGATAGGATGCGATATTCTTACGTCCAACCTGATGGTGAGACGTACGATATCAGTGAGATTGTTGAAGAAGAGTGGAGGAGTGGGATGACGAGCCCGACTGGAATTGGCAGTGGTGGGATGGCCGAGAAAGCTAGAAGAGATTTGTTGGAAGGGTTGGCGAGAGGTGGAGTGAAGGATGCGATTGTTGAGGAGAAGTTGGAGAGGGTTCTGAATCGGGTGAAGGATGGGAGGTTGATGGGAAATGCGGCTAGGTCTTCGCCTATACCTTTAGCTGCTCAGCGGGCTCAGAGTCCCCTGGTACAGCTGCAACAACCGCAGAACCAGGGTGACGAAGTGATGTCCATGAGGTCTGTCTCCCCCGCATCACAATATTCGGTGGACGATGGCTCGGCTACGGAGGTGGCACTCTATGGTACTCGGTCACGATCAGCAACTCCGTCGAGGAGCGCACAATCAACAGAGGGTGTTCGAAGTGTTGAAACTGCCGGGAGATCTACTCCAACTGCTGGTGGTGGTAGTAAACCAGGTTCTGCAATGGGTCAGAACCGAAGACACCCCTCAATCGCCTCTGTCATATCTGACACTTCGGATTATACGACGGCTGCGGGAACAAACGCTGGTTCACCCTACAACGAAAGTCCTATTGGGAGGACGATTACAGGTACCATTCCTGAAGTTCTTCAGGAGGGTACACCAGAGGGGAGAGAGAAGAAGAAACAGGTCCCGTTGATCACCCCCGATGCGTTTGGTGTTCAACACATGATGGCTCTTATTGAGTTCAAGGCCTCCATGGCTCAGCCAAAGCCGGCGTCACCTGGCGGGCGAGTAGCTCCTGGGTCTTCGATGATCGCTTCGTCGAGATTGCCACCATTGGAGCCCGCGGATGAGTTGTTGTTTGGGAGGCCATTGGAGGTGGATAAGTTGCATCCGGATATTAGGGATATCTATGCCGATTCCTTCAAGAAACTCGGGGAGATGGATAAGGTTAGTCTTCTTGGTTGTGTCATGGTGTCCAAGATTCTGATGTCTATTCCTCTCTCTGCTTAGCTTTTGGATGACTTCTTGATGCAAGCTCGTGCGCGCCGATAGTCTAACCTATCGCGCTGGAAAAAAAATCACGAGAATAATTTATGACATATCGTTCATAGTACACTCTTTTCGGTTTTCAGCTGCTATTTCTTGACTCTAGTGTTTTTGCTGCCGCTCATTTGACTTTTTCTATTTTTCACATCTAGACATTTGTGATATTCGGTTATATTTTGACTCTCCTCGTCTGGTAGTTTCTAGTATACGTATACTGCGACCTTCGTGGATATTTCTCTGGTATAAATATAGCACCTTGTGATAGACTCACGCCGTAAACTATGACTTCAAAGAGTGCTTGACTTCTAATGGTAACAGAATAATAATACTGTATCCTTCACACCCGGATTTGGATGCTAATTTTCTCTCCATTGGTGAGCACATTGTGTACACCTGTTCTGCAATTCAGTAAAGGGAGGAAACCGGCTAGGAGGTCAAAATACCGATAGACTGGAAAGGTGTTAGTCTCTGCTCATGGTAGAATAAAGTATGCAGCTTACACGTCGTCATAGGCTCATCAGCCGATCGTATCTGGAGCTGATAGAAGTACGCTTGGTTATTATTGCACTTATCGCAAGTGGCTGAGAGGAAAATTATTAAAAATGTAGATCAGAACGAGCCGACGACGGAGAAACGAACCTGCGGTTGCGTCGGCATGCTTCCACATTTCGTCTCCTCCAAGCACGTCGTCAACTTCCTTTCTCTTCAATCTTGTCCTCGTTGTCATCTGAAGTACGTTCACGTCGAAACATAATGTGAGCTCAAGGCAGAACTACGAAATTTCCAGTCACTTCGAGCGCTGACCTGTTTTTCGATTGGGAACTCATACGGGCAAGTATTGCAGGACCATTTATTACGTCCTGTTTCCGCAGATATTACTAGGAGATTAGCACATGTTGGGCAAAAGAGCATGGTGCATTGATTGTTGCAGGTCAACGAAGAGGAGAGTGGGCATTTGGGAGATAAAGTGTCTGTTACGTAATGCGCACCCACGGAACAGGGGAACTAGAAACCCTCCAGGACACAATCTACGACGGCACACCTATTCTCCTGAAGCACAACTCTGATGGCATCTTTGATAGTACTCTCCAGCAACTTCGGATATGAGAAATCGGGATCGGCGGTAATTTGGTTGCGGTTCTCGCCTCCGATCCGCTTTCCCCAAGCCCAGCCAGCAGAGGCTGCGACGGCAATCTGAGAGTAATCAGGACAGGTTGGACCAAAGCCTGTGGAGAGTCGTTCGCCGGATACTTTACTACCATGTCCGGTAGGATGCACGCTCATCATCGAAAGCTTTGGTGACTAAAAGATGTGTTAGAAATTCATGCAGGAGCGAACTTGAACTTATGGAACAAACCTTCCAACCCCCGTTGTTGAGAACGATAGTCAAGAAGGGCTGTGATTGAAGTCATTTTTCATTATCGCCATATGTCAAGAGAATGCTTACCGCATTATATTTTTGTGCCATCCAATAGGCACTACTGGGGACTCCGAATAAGAAAGAACCGTCACCAACAATGGTGACGATCAAGTCCCAAGTCTTTCCTGATCCAAGTTCTCCCAATGCCTGAGCTCCTAAGTGAGCACCAACAGCCCCTCCAAGGGCCCAACCAAGTGATGATCCACCAGAAGTAATGATACTTCCCGGAGTTTCTGGCCTCAAGTGTGACCATACGAGAGGATAGCTACTGATGGCCTCGTTAAGTATCAACGTCTTGTTGCCTTGATTCGGCGCGAGTTCTTTGAGGGATCGGCGAAGAACGCCCAAGAGGTTTGGTACCGTGAATCCTGCTACATATTCCCCACCAGCACTCGCTACAACTGGTGCACTCAGCAGATCTGGGAACGTGGTTTCGGCCTTCTCCATGTCCGCCAAACGCTCTCGATGTTGTCGCGTCAACGTGGCAAGTCTTTCCTTCACCAAGCTACCAGATAAAATGCTCTCCCCCGGCGTTTGTTTTTGAAGTCTCTCGTCTGATTCCCTAACGGCTTGAACAATTTGGTGAAGGGCTAATTCAGCATCAGCTCTGCCCACCAGATCAGCTTCGACGTGCCAAAAGCCAACGTTCTTCTTCAGTGGGTCACCCCCGTCTATGACAAAGACTTTGGAAGAGGAAGAGGGACTGTCGTTGACCGGGATCCATGGGAGATCACAGTCGATTACCAGAATAACGTCCGCGATTTGAAGGTAAGGAGAATGAGTCCCAGTTGCAAGGTAGGTAACACCAGCGTCATACACGCTAGAGGAAGGTATATTGACGCAAGATGGACAGCTGGACACCACTGGAATTGAAAGGAGGGAGGCAAGGGAATGAAGGACGGGAACGGCTGAACTGCGTCCAAGAAACGAGGTGATGATTAACGGTGATTTCGAGTCCAGTAGTGCTGAGGCAATGGTGGATACGGCTGGGAAGCGGATATGAGTATCGTATGACCTGAAAGAGAGATAACCCGAGACGCGTACTGGATGCAGATAACGCAGACGGTTCGACAGCTGGCCACCTTGACAAGTCCAGTGAAGGGTTCAATAACTCTTGCGTGACTTCTTCTTCCATGACTTCACGACGCGCCCAAAGGTAAACCGGGCCCTTGGGTTCACTGGTAGCGCTAAGAAATCGAAATTAATCAGTCCACAAACTTTTACTATCTGTTAAAGATGGGCTTACATTTGTAAGGCTCTTCGGATGTACTGGGGTATCGTTGCGGCGCTTTGAAGTTGAGCCGTATAGCGCATATATTGTCGAACAATGGCAGATTGATCTGGTATGTCTATGAAAGTTTATCACTTGAGAACTGAGGGAAATGGAGTAGATCATCCCAAAGCGTACCCTGTAACCACATTATCCACTCGTTTCTCGTTCCCTTGTGTTCCTTGGCTGCACTGAACGGCGATGCACCTGCATAGATAAGGACAGGTACGCGGGATCGGTCAACATTATGGATGGCGCCTGCTAATGCCTTCGCCAGGCCTAGCTTCAACAAGATGTGAGAGTAAGTAACTTGAAAAACTGACCTGCGTTCCGACATCGACATGGATAATCACAGCCGCAGGTTTTCCTGTAACCTGAGCGTAACCTTGCGCTGCACTCAAAGCCACCATTTCATTCGGGCAGGTAATAACCTCAATCGGTTTTCTCCCACCGGAGCTGACGTGTTCAACCCGCAACCGCTCGAGTTCTTCGAGCATAGCTGGGTGGTCAGATCCCCAGTTGACGAAGGCATGTGTGATCCCCGCATCTGCAAGGGATTTCAAGAATACTGAAGAACCGGTCAACATCGGACAGGATGAGAAGATGGATTGAACAACCGCCCTCTTGTGCTACAGTAGTGTGAAGCTCGGTTTTATAGTTCAACCGAGGCTGAGATAGGACGCAGAAATCCAACCATGTGGATGGGAAAAAGAATGATCAGATGACGGCCGATGAAGAAGGCGACGCGCTCTTAGGAATTCTCAGGCCACAGGGATTGTCGACGTGAGCCTACCATCATGAGTCTTCTGTTCCTTTCTATGGCTGGGATAAAGGCTTCTACATTCATCGTCCGATTTTGACGTCGAAGATCTATCAAGACAGGATTAATTTCAACCACAAAGAAAACACGGTATAAATACAAATGCAGTCCGCTAACCATGATGCAATGAAAAGGGAAGTAATAAGTAGAGTACCTACGAAAGGCACTTCACCAAAACAGAGGTTGGACCAGACATTGGGGGAAGGGGTTTAATAGAGTATACACAGCAGACCTCGTCAAGTTGTTCTTGTGATAAGGATAAGAAATAATCCACCCAGTCTGAGTGGTCCTCTTCGATGTGAACAAGAGCCAACCAAGGTTGGATGTCCACATGAACAATGAAGAATTTCTCCTTTCTCCTATGTTTGGGGTAAGTACAATCAAATTAGATTAACAGTAAGTGGGAGTAAAGCAAGACTTACAAGCACGCCCGACAGAAAAGAGCAGTCAAAGTTGGTTCGAAAATGTAAAAGGCAGCATAATGTTTGTCAGTGAGGCGTGAACCTGCTCAAAAAAGTTGTCAGGGAAATATGATAGTGAAATGGAAAAATGCAGAAAAGAACCTCGTAATGATAGTGTTTTTGGCTTTTTGTGACGAAGATTGTTGGCTTCCTCGGGAGACGCATTGATGGCCGCTTCTAATTTGGCCTCGTCAAGAGGACGTTGTCGTTGCTTCAGCTCAGCTTTCACAGGTTCAACTGCTGGTGTTGATGCTATCTCAGCGGACAGATAAGCCGCAGAGGGTGACGAGACAGGACCAGAGGAAATTGGCTCCGTAGTTCGAAGTTCTGGACTTCCGTTTGCGGGTGAGGGCGAAGGTGGCCGAGACTTCTCTGCGTCGACCAAAGGTTCGACCGACCTGGTGTCCAGTGTGTTGGAGGAATGACGATGTTCGTCCCCAATGCTGGATTGGACCTCAAAGCTGTCTTCCTCCGCGTCTTGTGCTTCGTTATATGCTATCATAGGTTCTCCATTGGTATCTTTGGACACCTCTCCGGCCTCGTTCTGCTTGGATTTCTTCGTTGGTGGGGTACGGTAGTTCTTTGACTTGGCAGATCTGTTCGAAAGAGCACCCTTCGGCGCCGGGCGCTTGTTCGTGGTGGGAGCTGCTTCATCCTGCTCCATACCGTCTTCTTCCAGGATCGACGGGAGGTCAACTCCTGAAGAAGAGACCGCATAGTCGGATATCACGTTCTGATACACTTGCCCCATCTCGACGTCTTCGTCTGGAATGGATGCAAAGCGAGAGTTTCCCCTTGCTACCTGAACACCTTCGTCGACCAGAACTAATTTTTGGATCAATTTTTGGAGTGAAAGAGTTGAAGTTCAACGATACCTCGATCCGTTTGCCTGTCCGGTAACGTCAATGGAGCCGAGTCTTGTAAATCCTTCGCAAAGTCCGGTCCAAACCACTGCTCGAGTTGGACCCGAGCTTCTTGATATTGCCGAACAACGGTCAAAACCTGAGGATTCTGTAATAGCACACGTCCAGGATGATCCGCTCTTCCACCATTCCCTTCATCCGGGTTGGCTGTTTTGTCCACATCCGCAGTGTGGGAAGCCAAAGTCGCGCCAGTGGCTTCGTGTTCAATGCCTTCAGGTACACTGGAACTAATGGAGATACTCGAGGCTGTTTGACGGTCCAATTGGCCAACTCCGCTTGAATCACCGATGGCTTCGTCAACGGCGCCGGCAGCGGCAGAAGGTAGGTTGATAGGGGGTTTTGGAGGGGCTTTGCGTACCAAGGCCGCGGTTTTCCGCCGTGGTTTGCTTCCGTTGGCATTTGAACCAAGAGCCAAAACCTTTTTCGATGGGCGGACCCTCCTCTTTTCTGGCGGCTTGTCGTTGTGCATGGATTGGGAACTTGTCATGTTGTTGGGAGGTTGAGGTGCTTGAAGAACAGGGATGATGGTGGCTGTGGACGACTGGACTGGCAGCTGACCTTCTGTCATAAGCGAACCTATGACTTCATCACACAGCGGGGTTGAGACGTAATCGTAGTACTCGAACTGCGTATTCGGAAGCCGTCGATAGTATGAAAGTCGGCTTTGGTCGACCTGCTCGGGAATATCTGACCTCTCTTTCGTTCGCTGTCTTGTAGTCAATACCATAAAAAGACAGTGCATAGTTCGTTGTTCCCTTACTTGGCATTCATATTCGTAGAGTCTGTTTAACCTCTGCCGAAAGGCATCAAGAGACTTTTCATCCAAAACGACCTGCGACGAAGAAGGGTCGTCAGGCATAATTTGAAATGATTGTTGTGGGCGTTCGGGGGAAAAATTACGAAACACGCAAAAAGCTAGCCGAGTTCGAATATTTCTCACGCAACACGAGGCTCACAAACGCGAACGTTGCAACGCGAAGCGGTAAGGAATGGAAGTGCCATAAACAAAATTATTATCTATACATTCGCTTGTAGTCGTAACTCGTAAATATTCGTAAGGGGGATTCGCGAAGACGTAGAAGGAAAGGACGAGATATGCAACTGGAACCAGGAAAATATCGTTGACAGGTAGAAGAGGACCCGGGAAGCTCCTGGTATGCGGATATCGGTGGCCCCACAAGCTAGGATAATACCATTCTATGGTATCACCAAGCTCACAGAGGTGCTGTCAGGCGGAGTCGTCGAAACAACTGTTGATTGAGGGCCCTGTCCCGGCTGTGTTGTGGAGGATCCTGCATCGGGAACTATAGTTGAACTAGACACTGGGGTGTCGCTAGATGGTAGTGATGGTGGTTGCGGAGCAGGAGTCGGAACTGGATCACCCACTGGTGGTGTGGGGTCTGGTGGAGGAGCAGGAGGAGGTGTTGGTTCAGGGTCATCCTGCGACGAGGGACTTGTCTGCTCAGCATCGTCAGTCAATGTGTTCGGTGGTTGAGAGAGCGTCAAGGTAGTGAGGTATTGGGACCCAGAAGGTTGCTGCGTGTGGGAGAAGGAAACGGAGACTGGTTTGTGGATCACATCGCTCGAGTGCGATGATGACTTGGATGCCCGGCTTCCAAATACACCCCCAAGGATCACGGCGATAACAAGAATAATTCCAAGTGCAGTTATCCAAGAGCCATGCCGTGTTCTCCAGAATGGAATCTTTGTGGGAACTTGACCAGAGCTCTCGATGTCACGAGGAGGAGGAGGTGACGTCGGAGGCGGGGAATCGCCCTGCGGTATTGATGGCCGGCTCGCTCTGCGGATAGACAAGACTGGGTTGAATATAACCTAAAATCGTAGTGTCGTCGAAGGTGGAATGTCGAGATTGTTAGAGCACCTACGCGACGAGGAGAGAGGGACATGGCGAAGGAGTGTGGCGTGAGGCAGGAGGGCGCTGTCAACAGATAAGACTTTAGAAGGTCGTCTAGATAGAGGGCTCCAGTTGACGATCGCCGAGGCTGTGGTGACTCGAGGGGGGTGTCATATATGTACCCTCTCGGTTTCGTCGACTGTTGGAGCCGGTAAACGACTCTCTCGCATGAATTTGAAGTTGCTGCGTAGCACAGCTGTGTCCGAGGATAGTCATTGTTGTTAATTACTTGTGCGATGACTGCGGGGCAGTTAATGTATTCGAGGTTGAGTCACCTTGCCTATTATGTATTGTGTGCTATCCAAACAAGGAACACGATCTGCCGGGGGAACGCGGATGATTGCCCCGGTCTTCCTCGTAACACGGATCCAGCGAAAAAGCGAAAGGAAAGACCAGGAATTGACGTACCAGGTCAAGGACATAGCAACATTCAACAATAACAATGTAGACACCATTGAAAGGGTGGCAACTACTCTGACATGAATTATCACATCCAAGACTAGAAACCAGACCCGCGTCGTGAAAGGCCGCATGATGGTGGTCAAGTTATCAGAATCATTTTGCGAGGCTCCCATATCCGTGGCAACCATTTGAATGAAGGTTTCAAGGCGGTATAGAGGATCGTTCCTCTAAATGACCGCAGGACACCCACTTTAGCAATTGCAGCCCAAGAACTCGGAAGGAAAGGTGGCAGATCGGTACCGATGGTACTTGGTGCTGCAAGCTGCGTCCTTGTCGAACTGATACAGGTCTCCGAGGATGCTTTCAGACTCGACGACGGGGATTCGAACACGTTGTAGTTGCAATCACATGCGTGTCCATCGAGCGGCGGAATCCGCCTTCAATAGGCACCAGAAATGAGAGACACCGTGCAGCAAGAATGGCCGTCCGGAAGATCTGGCCAAATACGTGGATATGGGGGACCTAGTAGGCGTGCAAATAACCTAAGAGATATGATTACAGGACTTGCCTGAGTCTGACTTCAGACTCACGACAGTGGGCCAGTGGTCGACTAACACCAAGCTACGTACCTCCGAACGTGCGCGTGGCCCTCTGGAAACCGGAGTTTGTGAGAATCATAGGAAGTGCACAGAAGGGCCTGAATTACCGGATTGCAACCGCCAAGCTATGCCAAGCTCCAGCGTCCTTTGTAGCACAGCAATCCGATCGACGCTCGTTCAAATTGACACAGGACTATCTGGATTATTCTGTGGTTTATTGCTCTGATTGTCACTGGAGATGCACTGGATTGTCCAAAGCAAGGCTTGCTTTGGTTCATTGGCCTGAGGGACTTCTGAATGCAATCCGAGACCTCGTTGAAGTTCCTGCGTCATCCAAACGTCATCAGTTCAGAGAATGCAGTGGACAATTACTAACTGGCTCACCTCCATCCGTATCTTCTTTTCTACCTGAAAGGATGAAAGACTCGTGAGCTTTATACGTTGGGTGTTACTGCCAGGGCGGAGAAGGCGTTTAATGAATCAAGGGGCGCCAAAAATCGCCACGAGGCCCACGTGGAACTTCGGCCAAATAACGACAAACAACATTTGCTCGCAACCAGCCACCGTACGTGCACCATCATTGCAACATCATTGGACGCGAAAAAGCAGCTGGTGTTATGTCCAGCACCGAAAGCACGGCAGCTAACCCACTCCTCTCGCTTCCCGTAGAGCTATGGTACCACATCATTGACCGCCACCCTCGCACAGGCGAGATTTGCAGGCCTCTCAGTCTCGTCTGTCGCAGTTTCAGGGATTTCTTCCAGCCTCTCGTATTTCGGTCAATCATTATCACGGCCCGCCCCAGCACCCCCCGTGACTTTGAAGAGAGATTTGCCTTTCTCCAAACGGAAAGAATCCTTGCAGCTATCAAACGGTGTCGAATCCAAGTTACGAGCTATGCGCATCCCCGCCCAACATTTCTCAACCATCAGGCTTTCCATCGGATCTTTCCACAGCTCGAATTCATCTCGTTCGCGGCTCTGGGATTTGGCACTGACCACCTTCCGGTCCTGGCCAAACTCCAGAAAGTTAAGGAGGTCAGAGTCAAGGACTGCTCGTTGATCCCGTACGAAGTTCAAGAAATACTAAAATTCGAACACACCACACCCGAATACCCACCTTTTCGTATTCGCCATCTAAAGATCAGCGGGTCCTTCAAACCCATGTTTCTCTACTGGCTTCTATTAACTCAACCCGATCAACTTCAATCCCTCGCCGTCCACGATAGTCACCGTTCAGAACTCGCTATGAAAGCAGACCCATCGTCTCCAGTGTTTCTGAACTTACGTTCCCTCACCGTAGATCGTGCTCAAATTCGGAATTGGAAATCTCTCAAATACTTCCTATCACGTTGTCCGATGATTCGTATCATCCGGATCAACAACGTGCCCGCTGACTTGGCGGATCTCACAACCGAAGCATTATCGATACCCACCCTCCGCGCATTATATGCATCGGCTAACGTCGATCTAATAACGCCATTCACCACTGGAACAGATATCCTCGATCACGTCCATTTTGGAGCCGCAACCTCGTATCTCACATGGCGTGCCATTCAGGTACTTCAGGGAAATGGACAAACCATAAGATCCCTCTCCTTCGCTATTACCGATCTCGATGCTGGACATGACCCAATCGGTTTGTTAATGTCTTTTCCAAACCTCAAGGCGCTAGAACTGAGATTTTCCAATCCAAAGCTAAAATCGGAGTTTATCGACGTGAGTGCCGTCCACCTACCTGTATGAAGGAGTACTATGATTACTGACAAACGGGTAGTACGTATATGACCTACTTGAGAGTCCCGCTGACTCCCTTCCTTCTACTCTTGAATACCTCGCAATCAGATTCTCCGCGACGGATGGTCTAGCATGGCAAGAGACCCTCGAGCCTCTCGTCATGGACCACTCCTGGTCCATAAATTTCCCCGAATTACGCTATCTTGAAGTCAGTGAAAGGAACGGGTCTGTATATAAATACGATCACGTCAGAGGGCAGGCATTGGAGGAAGTTAAGTTCTGGGACGACCTCGTCCAGCATCAGCTGGGATTTTGAGTCGAGAGGAGTTTGTGGCCTTGGATTTGGGAAGTCGAATATAATTATTTAACCAACCATGCATTCATGGCATGCTTCAACATTTACGTGTCGTTAGTAAGGACGGTTGGTAATAGATACACCGTCATGGTGGACGCGCGAGGTTTAGCCAAATCATTGCAAACACGTTCTTTGGATTTTTCTCTTCGTTGGCAACACCAAGCTTTCGCCATGCCCAACATCGAGAGCGCGTCAACCAGCCCACCTTTTTCTTTGCCCCTAGACCTATGGCATCGCACCGTTGACTTTCATCCTTGCCCTAGCGAAATCTGCAGGCCCCTCAGCCTCGTCTCTCATAGTTTCAGGGATTTTTTCCAGCCTCTCGTATTCCGGACAGTCCTCATCGCAATCGAATCTAGTCGCAATCTCGACCGCCTCGAAGAACAACTAGCATTCCTTCAAACCGAAAGAATTCTCCCAGCAATCAAACGATGTCGGATTCAAGGCCCTCGTTATGAACCCGGGTTGATCACATCAGAGATCCTCGACCACCCGGCTTTTCATCGTATTTTTCCACAGCTAGAATTCATCTCATTTACAGAGATTGACTTTCGCGTGGAGGAGTTCAAGATCCTGGCCAAACTTCAGAACGTCAAGGAGATAAAGCTCAGGCTTTGCGGCTGTCTTCCACGCTCGGCAACACTTCGCTTCGAAGCTACCCCAGAAAGCCCTCTCCTTCGAGTTCATCACCTAAGAATAAGTGCGCCCTTGGAAGACCGCCTTTTATATTGGCTTTCGTTGATCCGAGTTGATCAACTCCAATCTCTTGCCCTTCACAACTGTTTCGGGTCAGAAATTAATTCGTATGTTAACTCATCGTCCAGTTTGTCACCTAACAACTTCTCCAACTTGCGTTCACTCCTCGTCGATCGTCATCATATGCGAGGGGACGGCCTTAGATCCCTCCTATCGCGTTGCCCAGCCCTTCGTAGATTCGAAGTTCTTAATGTGCCGGCTGGGTTTAAATACCTCGTACGATCCGAGCCTATACCAATACCTACCCTCCACACATTATACGCATCGGCAAATGACACTCTGATAATGCCATTCACGACGGGGATGGGTATGCTACAGCATGTCCACTTTGGAGCTGCACACCCGCAGCTCGTATGTGAAGTCCTCCGGGTACTTCGGGGAAACAAACATACGTTGAAGTCTATTTCCTTTGTCGTCACGAGCGTTGATGCAACGCATAATCCAATGGAACTATTAATGTCCTTTCCGAACCTCAAGACTTTAGAGCTGGGGTTTTCAGGTCCAAAGCACAGAAGGGAATTTTACGATGTGAGCAATTTCTCCTAATTACCAAATAATATCACTGGACAGAGACGAACAATAGTGCATATACGATTTACTTGCAAATCCCGAATTAACATTTCCCTCGACTCTCGAACACCTTGCCATCAAGTTTACATCCATGCAGGGTTTAGCATGGCAAGAATCTATAGAGCCTCTCGTTACCAAACGTTCCTGGGCTATGACTTTCTCTAAGCTACGCTATCTCGAAGTGAGCGAAAAAAAGGGGGATGCAGTCAGATACGATCATATCAGAGGGCGGGTAGTGGAAGAGGTTCAGCTGTGGGACGACGTCGTACAGTACCAGCTGGGCACTTGATCCGGCGAGAGTTTAGATCTTAGAGTTGGAGTCATTGGGAGGCGATCATGAATTGTGTAACTTCCTTCTGTTTCATCTCTCATTGTTATAGCCGTTTTTCCCGTTTATTCAGCTTGAAACCAAACTGCTCAGGCCATAGGATGGATCCTTCTAACACAACCCCACAACAATTGAACTTCTCTTGGCTATAATTCGGTGCAGCTACCGTCTGACCAAACTAAACGGATTCCATCCAATGGTGCTCCACCTCATATTCCCCATCCTCAACAACATCTACCTCTGCCCCTGGTCCTCGGCAGTTCTGAGGAATTGCTAGGCGAAAACGATGGAATAGATCATCACAACTCTTGATCGCAATATCGATGTTTTCCAGGTCCTTGTTCCCTGCACTGAACAGTTTTATAGCTTTGCGCCTTGCTCGTTTAATTGTCGAATTTCGGTAAAAGAACATCAACCGTCGCAGACGTGGAAGACGGGTTACGAATTCTTCTAGATCGTCTTGACCCTAGGACACCAATCGGCCAAAGATGAGCGCTGAGCTGATACCCATACCTGGACAGCTGACGAACTATGAACATACCGTGTATCGACCTAGGCGAAAAACTTCCAAATTCTCCAAGGATACTGCTAGGTCCAATAAGGATATTTGTCGAGGATTGTCATCATCAACGATTTCGATCCACATCCACCGAACATTCTTGAATGCGGATAATAATTCTGGGCTCAGTGCCCTCCACGTTGGGGACCAGCATACCCTCCAAACGTTCCGACCAGGTAGGATCAAACTCAGCCTCCATTCGTCAGCAACCAGGTATTCCAGACTTGGGAACACATCAGGGACAACTGCGTTGAGCCTTCTATAAAACTCGTCTGTATATCTTGTACATATCCAGTTGAGCCTCAAAGCAGAGAGCTTGGGGTGTCGTTGATAGAAGCGCAAAAGTTCATCGTCGGTATCATCCGCTGCCATCCACTCGAGGGTTCTAAGGTTTGGGAATGTGCAACCGGATAAGACTACGTTGGCCATTGGGGCCAAGTACAAGAAGAGGAACTGCAGTTTGATGGTGTTTATCATGCAGCGAAGGCCTGAAACGACGAGATCCCAGAAACCGTCAGAGTCCTCTTCTTGCGAGATGTCCATGAATGAAAAATCTTTGACGAGAGAAGCGTGTCGAGGAGAGGAAGTGATGGTACGGAAGAAGAGTTTGATGTTAGGGCGTTCGTATCCGGGAGAGCATGTCGAATAGAGTTGTCGGAGAGAGAGCTCATGAAAATCTCGAGATGTCAGAGTGAGATTAGCGAGTGCTTGTGTTTCATCCGGTAGAAAGTTTTGTACGATGTGGTGAATTACGTCCAAAGGTAGAGTTAGAGCCTCTTTGGCAGGATATTCGGTAGTGCTGGCCGCTGTGGTCATCGTGGACCGTGAGGAAGCTTGCCAGTGCCGAATGGCGCCGAATAGTAGTACGTAATTGCATTACAATCGGTTCTGCAGGTGAGGGCAAATCACGCCAAACACATTCTCCTCTCCTCCCAACTGGTTGAGTCGACAAAGAATCTCGTTTTATGTCCGACAACGAGAGTGCCCACTCCCTGCTTTCCCTTAGAGCTATGGTACCACATACTCGATCTTCAGCCTGATCCTGGCAAGGTCTGCGGGCCTCTCAGTCACGCTTGCCAAACTTTCCGAGACCTCTTTCAACCCCTCCTATTTCGGGCCATTGTAATAGAAATTCCATATCGAGATAGCAGTTATATCCAAGAACAACTGGCTTTCCTTCAAACCGAAAGAATCCTGCCATTCATCAAACGATGTCACATCGAAGTTACTGGGTACTTTGGAATGCCCTTCGAAAACAAGCCGAGCCCTCTTCATCATCAGGCCTTCCACACCATTTTCCCTCAGCTTGAATTCATCTCGTTCAGAGGGATTACCTTTCATACGGAAGACCTCCGCACTCTGACTAAACTCCAGAAAGCTAAGGAGGTCAAGCTCAGGGAATGCCGGGTGCTTCAGGTTGGCGACTCCCTCCGAATGGAATCCAAATTTCGAACTAACCCGGTCTTCAAATCCACCATCTAAGAATAAGCGGGTCCCTGTCGTGTATCTTGTTGTATCGGGTCGCTTTGATCCAAGTCGATAAACTCCAATCCCTCGCCGTTCAAGACACTGGACGTCTAGAATTTCCTTGCCGCTGGGACCTCTCGTCTCTACGTTCATCTCGCAAGTTCTCGAGCTTGCATTCCCTTGTCGTTAACTACTTGCAGATTCAATATTGGGATGAACTCAAATCCTTCATATCGCACTGTCCCAACCTGACCATGATCCGGATTATCGACATGCCAGATGTGGTGGCTATAAACGAAACCATATCGATACCGACTCTCCGCGCACTACATGGAACAGCCAATGCCAATCTATTGAAGGTAGTCATTAACGGGACAGATATCCTACAACACGTCCACTTGGGGGTTATCACTCCGCAATCAGCACGGGAATGCCTCCAGGCACTTTTAGGAAAGCGACAAGCCCTGAAGTCTCTTTCCCTCACCATCAGAGTCAGCGAGGGTGCAATGTACCTTGGAATCGAGCGTTTAGTGTTGTTTCCAAACTTGAAAGCGCTAGAGCTAGGATTTACTAGTCCAATGCATGAATCGGACTTTGTGGACGTGAGTAACAATTCCTCAGAAAAAAAGAAATGCTATTGACTTAGGTTATTTAGAACGTATATGATCTGCTGTCAAACCCCGTAATAACGTTTCCCTCAACTCTCGAACATTTCGCTATCAAATTTACCTCTATGCAGGGTATCGCATGGTCGGAATCCCTCCAGCCTCTCGTCATCGACAATTCTTGGGCTGCAAACTTCCCCAAGCTACACTATCTCGAATTGAGCGAAAAGGAGGGGTATGCAGTTCGATACGATCATGTCAGAGGGAAGATGACGGAGGAAATCCAGTTGTGGGACGATCTCGTGAAGTCCCAGCTGGGATTTTGATTTCAATGAAAGAAGTTTATACAGCACAATGTTCATTTGTCCAAAGTTACATGCATAACGAACGATTGACAGTCAACACAACTCTGGCCACTTACACATCCGGAAGGTAGTCGTATGCGTATGCGTATGTCCCTTATGTCCACCCTTGTGATGAGAAAACGTAGGAACGACGGTGTCCGCAGTGACTGATGCAGAAGTGTCTCCAGGTGGGCTACTGGAAACACTGGCAGTAGACGGTTGCGAAGCCGATGTCGGAGTAAGACTTGCCGGTGTGGATTCTGGTGGCAGAGTGACCTCAGAAGTAGGAGGAAGTGTTGATTCGGGATCAGTTTGCGATAAAGGATCAATGCTATCAGTCGAGGACGGTGGGATAGAGGTTATTTGTGTCGAAGGTGGTTGTAGTGCGGACGATCTGATCGGTGATAGCGTCGGCTGGGATGATATGTCTGGCTCCTGACTCGAAAGTGAGGACAGTGAAGTGATCTGCTGCGATGATAGAGGTGGTGTGGTGGGCTGCTGCTGCGATATTGATATATCAGATGGTTGGGATTGCGAGGTCGGTTGTTGGGATGGTCTAGCTGGGTCCTGTGACGATGAAGTTGCTACTAGTTCCGACACGACCGATTGCGGGTGGGATGATGTAGTTGGGTTCTGGGACGACACTGTCGATTGTTGTTGGGACGACGTACTAGAAGTCGGTGTCTGCGAGGACGATGACGCAGTAGACTGCTGATGGGAAGATGACAAAGAGACTGGCAATTGGGAGACACCGGCGGAAGGCGGATGTACGACCACGTTTGAAGACGTCGCTTTGGGCCGCCTGGAACCCAACACACCTCCGATGATTACTCCAATAAGACAAAGAAGGATTCCACCTTCAATAATCAAGAAGCCTTTCGTGGTTCTCCAGAACGGAACCTTCGCACGAGTTTGTGTGATTCCACCCAGACTTTCATCAACCTGACCAGCATGCCCGACATCCATAAAAGCACCCGCAGGAACATCTCCATACCTCATAGGCACCAGTGGAAGTAACCCCGTTCGATTGACATCGAGGAATGGCGAGTTGGAAGGGAGCTAATTCTAGTGTCATTCGATATCGAATATGGGGAGGGAAAGGATACGGAATCCGTACTAATAATGGCTCGTCTTGAGTACTTTCAGGCAGCAAGTCGTATGGATTGAATTCATTCGCGCTGTTGGTCAAAGGCGTCTGATATTTCAGCGCCATTCAGAATCGAACACGAGAAGTATGAAGATACTTACTGTTGCAGCTCCGACTGGGACCTGTTGTGAATTTTCCGGAGGTGCTTCGTATCGATTTGTAGTGCCCGGCCTCTAAGATATTTCAGTCTTGAGACGTTAAGAGCTGTCGACCGGGTACATACGAGAGATGCGGGTGGTTCAAACTGGTTTACTGCTACTCTTTCATATAGAAATGAAGAGGAAGACATCTGGACTTGCAGGTAGCAGGCGATGGAACGTGGGTGGGTCAAAGTCACCAAAGACTTATCGCGCGCTGTACTGCATTTGTTGTCTGCGGTCGAGGGCTTATGCCGTCACGCTTCCGCGCCAGGCGGTGTCGAATCCGTCACAGGTGCAGCGAGGCAGTGTCAATCCACACCCTCGAGGCCACTTTTGATTCATTCACAATAATGATCGATATCGATTCTGATAGGAGACTCGCTTTGGAGAGATGAAAATCTAAATAATTATCTGGTCAACATGTATGCAACTCATTCCATTCGTTTTGCGTGAAACATTACAGGTGCTGCGAATGTCGTCTCCTGGGCCTTTTTTCGACTAGAGGTCGATCGCAAACCAAACCTAGCTCAGGTGACTACATTTCGGGTCTGCTTCAGAAGGTCACCTTGCGTGCCATTGACCGGAAGACTCATGAACTGTAACGGGAAAGGTAAAGCGCAAAGGAAATTCAAAAGGGCGCTTAGGTTCGGAACCAGCCGGTCTGTTTGTCCGACTTTGTCACTTCAGAACGCTGGCGGCTTGCTCCGAGCCCAAAAGGCGCTCATTCTCAGCTCATTCCTCGCAGCCATGCCTACATCCGAGACCACGCCAACTAACCCGCTTCTTTCTTTTCCCTTAGAATTATGGTATCACATCGTTGACCTCCAGCCACATCCTGGTGAGGTTTGTGGGCCTCTCACCCTCGTTTGCCACAGTTTCCGAAATTTCTTCCAACCTCTTCTGTTCCGAACGATCTTCATTCGGATACCATCTGGGTCATTCAGCCAATTCGAAGCACAAATTGCTTTTTGTCAAACAGAACGGATCCTCCCAGCCATCAAACGATGTCGACTCCAATTCCCTTGGTATCCGAGGCATGATGCCTCACTGGCAGGTTCTAACCATCTAAATATTCTCAGCTACCATCGCTTCCATCGCATTTTTCCACAGCTCGAGTTTATCTCGTTTACAGGAACTGTATTTTGTGATCAGGCACATGCCGGTTTGGCCGCCAGATTGCAGAACGTTAAGGAGGTCAGGCTAAGGGAGTGCTCTCCATACCCGGTACCTGTCAATGGTCGACGACACAGTCCTGAACCGACTACGGAATACCCGCTCCTTCGTATCCATCGCCTAAGAATAAGTGGATCATTGCAACCCATCTTATCGTATTGGCTCTCCTTGATCCAACCTGATCAACTCCAATCCCTCGCCGTTCACGATAGTCGATATCCAGAGTTTCCTTCCAGCTCCGATCCATCGTCATCCCACAAGTTCCCAAACCTACGTTCCCTCGTCATCGATGGCACTCAGCTACAAACCTGGAGGAGATTTAGGCATTTCCTATCACGTTGTCCAGGTCTGGCCATGATCCGGATCATCAACGCGCCAACGCAGTTTTCAGAAAAAGAGATTATATCAATACCCACTCTCCGTGCAATATACGGATCGCCAAATCCCAAGCTCTTGACCGCATTCATCAATCGAGCAGATACTCTACAACACGTCCACTTGGGACACGCAACTCCGGAATTAGCATGGCACTCCCTCCAGGCATTCCAAGGAAACAGACAAACGATAACCTCACTTTCCTTCACGGTCACAAAGATCGAGATCGAATACGACCCAAATGAGTTGTTGATGTCTTTTCCAAACCTCAAAGCCCTAGAACTAGGTTTTTCTTATTCAAAACCCAGACCAGAATTTGTCGAGGTGAGTGTCATCCTCCCGAATATTCTCGATTCGAGAAACATTATTGACCACCGTTAGCATGTATACGATTTGCTTGCGAATCCCGTGGTGGTACTTCCTTTGACTCTAGAACACCTTGCCATCAAGTTTTCGTTTATGAATGACCTAGCTTGGCAGGAGGTTCTAGAGCCCCTTGTCCTCGACCATTCCTGGGCCATCAATTTCCCCAGACTGCGGTACCTTGAAGTAAGCGAAAAGAAAGGGCCTTCAGTTAGATATGATCATGTTCGAGGGAGAGTGTTGGAGGAAGTCCAGTTGTGGGATGATCTCGTGAAGTATCAGTTGGCATCCTGATTTTTGTGGGAGTTTGTGGTGTTGGTGTTGCAAGGAGATAGCATCAGCCTGAAGGGGTGAGATGAGGGAATACGATTACTTTTCCTTCCTAGACTATAGGATTTTGGTCGCTTCAATGGATGATCGAGTAACATCCATGCTCTCGGATTCGTTTGCGCTTGTGATATCTTCAGCGATAAACTGGCTCTCACCGTGACGCAGAACTAGCCAAGATTCAACCCCATTTCTGGGACTTTGACCGGCGAGTACGTCAGTTGCCTCGAGAGAATGGGAAGAACCAGCGCCAAATCAAAGCAAACAAAAAATCATCTAAATTTTTCTTTCGCTTCATACCATGTCCAACACAACTCTACCGGAGGACACACGGGAACTAACTTGCTTCTCTCTTTTCCTGTCGGGCTGTGGTATCACATCGTTGATCTTCGGCATGACCTCGACCAGGTTTGCAAGCTTCTCAGCTTGGTCTGCCATAGCCTCCGAAATTTCTTCCAACCGCTTCTATCTCGGACGGTTATTATCGAGGACCCAGCGAATAAGTGGGACCTGTCAACGCGTCCTATCATATTAGCTTTCCTGGATCCAAGTTGATCACCTCCAATCCCTCACTATTCGGGATAGCCGTCCCTACGACTCGGAATTTCCTCCAACTTCTAAACCATCGCCAATCTCATCTGCCCGATTTGCAGATTTGTGTTCCCTCATCATCGATTTGTTGACTGGCCCGAAAGGTGGAGGAGGTTCAGATATTTCCTATCGCGTTCTCCGGAGCTTCGTATGATATGAATTATCAACGTACCAGCCACCATCGGACTTGGGCCAGCCGAGGCGGTATCCATATCCACCCTCCGAGCGTTACAGGCATCGGCCAACACCAATGTAGACCCAATGCTTGAAGCCGCTAAAGTCGTTTCCAAATCTCAAGCCCTCGAGATAGGATTTCCCAATGCAAAGCATAGATTAGAGTTTATCGACGTGAGTACCATCCCGTATATGCGTTCGCTTGATCCCAAGAAACATCTCTAATCAGCACTCAGCACGTATATGATTTACTTGCCCATCCCGTTATAGAATTTCCCTCAACACTCGGGCATCTTCGTTTATGGATAACTTAGCATGGCAGGAGGTCCTGCAACCTCTTGTCCTCGACCATTCGTGGGCTATCAATTTCCCCAAGCTACGCTATCTTGAAATGATCGGAAGGAAAGGATATGCAGTTAGATACGGTCATGTCCGAGGGACTCGGAGAGCGTTGGAGGAAGTCCAGTTGTGGGATGATCTCGTAAAGTACCAGCTGGGATTTTGAACAAGTGGGAGCCTGTGGTGCTGGTGATGCTGGGAGCTGATTCTCAGGCTGCAGGAGATGAAACGAGGTACCGAATTGCGTTGCCCATTTCTTCTCAAGCCACAAGACTCGTGGCCAATTCGACGACCTCCGAGCATGATTGACATCAATGGGCCCTGACACAACGCCCGGCAATACAAAAACACCGGCGAGCGAGCCGTTCCCCGCAATCAACCCTCCTCTTTTCCTGTCCACATCATCGACCAACCCCCACTGCAGCATCCATCGTACACGGTCATGGAAGACGAAGCAAGTGTCTGCAAAGTCTTCACCAAACTTCCTCCAGAGCTCTGGGATAACATCATCTCGAGTGGCACACCCAACCTCTCCCGCCAACTCTGCAAACCTCTTTCCCTCGTTTCCCATTCCTTTCGAGATTTTTTCCAACCCCTCCTCTTCTCATCCATCAATCTGTTCATTCCCGCTCGTGCCAACAATCCAGATTTCCTTCGTTGCCTGGAATTTCTTCAAGCACCGCGCATTCTTAATGCTATCAGGAGATGCACCGTTCGAGCCATCGGTCCGGATTTTGCTGAATCCGAACTGTTGAGGCACGAAGGTATTGGATTGATTTTAGAGAGAGTGACCGCGATAGAGTTCATTTCGGTTATTTTTGGTGATAGCGAGAGGGATGTGTTTTTGCGGTTGAAGAGGGTTAGGGAGATCAAGCTGCAAGGATGCTCATGTTCATTGTTCTTCACCAAGAAACACCTCACGCGCTATCCCTCACCACCCGCCGGATCGAAATTACCCCTGTTGAATATCCAACGAATTCAATCAGAAAGGTCTTGGAATTCAAGAGTTTTGGCCTATTGGTTGTCTTTAACCAGTTCTGATGCTTTACAGCACATCTCCGTCACCGAAGGTCATAACTCGGATGTTCACCCCTCTTTTAAGAAGACGCAATACCGAAACGTAAAGGAGATCACAACGGATACCTTCCGGGATTGGACGAGATTCGGAGAACTTATAGCATGCTGTCCCTCGATAACAACACTCCGTATAACGACTGCGCCACGTAACAAAGCCCCTCAACCATGGAAAATACCCCTGCTGAGGTATTATTCCGGGACATCGACTGTTCAAGCTATCGAAGCTGTTGTCCTCCCGAACCCGAGTCTTGTGCATATACAGCTGGAGAAGTGTAATTGCTTTCAGATGTATCGAGCGCTGGCAGCGCTTACGAATAGTAAGGGGCATAGGAGAGGGGTTCAATCGATTTCGTTGAAGATGGTGGATATGCTGACAGTGAACAATCCGTTCGAGCTGTTTAAGGAGTTTGAGGATTTGAGGGCGGTGGAGGTATCTGTTAGCGATGCGAAACCAGATGATAGGAAGGCGTGTGTAACGGTATGTTGCTCATTCGAATTCGTGTCAAGTGGTTACAACGGCTGACTCCAACCTAACAGGCCCTTCTCAAACTCCTCGAACAGCCCACTCAAAGGCTACCCAAAACTCTCGAATTCCTTGCCTTCCAGATCTCAGCTCGTCTGCCGAGCTCAAACGGTGTGACGCCCACCGAATGGAATGAGCTCACCGACATCCTCGGTCGAGTATTCTGGACACAAACTCATCCATTTCTCTCGAGGATTTATGTATTCGATTGGGATAGTGAACATGGGCCGTCCGTGCGAGACGCGTATGATGTGAGGAGGGGTAAATGGTTAGGAAAAAGTGGGCATTACGAGACGTGGGAGGGTTGGGTTCGGGAGGCGATGTAGCGGGGCCGCGTTGACAGTAGCCCGAAGACGAAGGGGATTGGTTCGGCGAAGGTGACGCGGAACGGAACCTGACCAGTAACTCCTGTTGGTTGCATTGCCAATATGGTATATTGCTACGGAGGTGTCTAGCCGGGGTCGTCACACGTGCGATGTCCTCCATGAGGAGACGATGCTCAATTCGGGAGCTCGAGGTGGTGGCGCATTTCCCAGAAATATACTTCCCGAGTCTATTCCAGAGATTATGAACGGGAAAGTTGGCTACAGCTTATCGAGTTGTATACTCGTTGGCGTTGAGCGCTTGAGGACCGGCATAGCCTGCCAACTCATTTGCGGTTGAAGTTGGAAGCGCGGAATCCGGGCATGTGGCATCTCAGGGTCGCCAGCGTATGGGATCACCGACCAAAAAGAGGCGACCTTGACCTCCTGCCTCACAAATCCTCTTCGGCATCATCCTGCGCTAGTGCTTCTTTCCTAGATGGACACTCTGGCTGCAGAGCCAATGATCTGGTTTTCTTGTCATGATGATTGCACAGCAAACTACCCTATAAGATGACTCTGACGTCTTCACCTGGTTTTATACCCCCCAATCCCTTCTGGTCGATGGTTTAGAGTTCGCATACGCCCCGCCCACCATCATACCTCACAAGCATGGAACACCAAGAGGACGCCAAAATTAATATGCCCACGGACACGCCTATTGACCTTCGCCCGCCGACCCCTGCCCCTCATCCACCTCTTCCGACTGATCCAATTGACTCTGACCTGCTGCGGCCCCGTGTCAGTGTAGACATCCCTTCCGCACGAACATCTGGAGAGGCAGACAGAGCGTCAGGAAGTCCACAAGGAACTGGTACGGTTTATCCTTCCAACCCCCCGCTCTTCTCTGAGACTTATTCAACCTCAGCCACGAATAGTTCAACCTCAAACCAAAGCCCCCCGCACAAACACTCCCCTCTTCCGATTCCCAAACCTCGTCTACCTTCAACACGCCTATTTCATTCACAAACTTCTCCGCTATCGCCTCGTCCACGGCGAAGAAGTCTCGATGGGGCCTCATCACTCCCCTCGTTAGGTCGGCTGGACGAAAATCCTTCATCCTGGATACTGCTTCGCAAATCACAGCTCACAGGTGGAGCAGGGCGTGGAGGAAAGAGACGTGATACAGCATCAGATAGCAACATTCAACAACGCGAATCACTGGATGGTGAAGACAGTTCGGCAGCGAGTATTGGACACAGTTAGTTCTTTCCCTCTCTTTGAATAACACAATACTTAACTTATGATTGGTAGAAACCGAATCACCATTGCGTTCATCAAGGTCAAACTCTCGACGAGGTCGTAAGGAATCAGGAAAGGAACCTCAAGCAGATTCCCGTCAATCTCGTCCAAGACGAGCCATCTCACCTTTCCGTTTCATTCACCAATTCTCAGAGGGATTACATCGTCATCCCCCTCGTTTCCAATTTCCAGAGGAACCTTTTGTTCCCGTCGACCCGTTCAAATTCAGAGGCCACTTCGCCTTTCCCTTCCATATACGTCGCCACAAGGTTGAAGAACCCTCACAAGGGTTGCCTTCACACCATACTGTTACATCTGCGGACTATGACTTCAACTGCAGCTGGTTCCCTTTCACATTTTCCTCTTCACGTCCCGTAATCCCGAATCTCAATGCGACCTCACATCCACACCCGGCATTTACTCCCCTGCAAAGTACAAGAACATTCCTATTGGACACCCTCCCACGTCAACTCTACATCAACCTCCTCCTTCGTCTCCCCGCAATGTACTTCTCCCGAGTGGCCAAAATATTCCAAGACGCGGAAGTTAGCAAACCTGATATCCAACGGATGATTGAGGCCAATGGGAATGGAAATGGGAATGGGAATGTCAGTTATCTTATACCGACACCTGAAGAAGCTGCTGCTGCCGGGGTTTATGCTCAGCCAGGGAACACGATGAGAGATGGACCTGGTGGGCATGGTCAGCTGGGAAGGATGCAGACTCCGACACCTCCACCGTTCGGAGTATCCGGACCAGCTGCTACTGGTGCCCCACCTCTGC
Organism: Pluteus cervinus; assembly: GCA_004369065.1. Taxonomy (NCBI): domain Eukaryota; kingdom Fungi; phylum Basidiomycota; class Agaricomycetes; order Agaricales; family Pluteaceae; genus Pluteus; species Pluteus cervinus. The sequence continues at coordinate 80,514 of ML208415.1, forward strand.
CAGGACAGGTACCATTTCCATCACCGTTTGGCACACCTGGACCAGTACAATATCCACCACAACCACCAGCAATACAAATAACTCCCGACCCCTCGGCACCGCTGCCATCACCAGACGAATGGACACCACCATACGTCTCTCCAGCACTTATTCGATTCAAACATTCTTGGGAAGCTTTCATCGACTCGCTCATGCGGGAATGGAAAACTTTGAATGTAGTTTCAGCATTATTGCTTTCGTACGTCTATTTCCCTGTTTTCTTCCAATGAATGAGAAACTGACTCGGTTTGTCATGCTTTGTAGAGCCATTTTGACGATGTTCCAAGTACCGGATGCTTCTAGCGACCCAATAACGCGGACAGCGGCGTTGCTGTCCCTCGTGTGTGCGACGATGAGTCTCTGCTATGGGTGTATGTACATTCTGAGATTCGGGACAATGAGGAGTATGATTAGAGCTTCAAGATGGGCTGAGGTTCGTACCATTTCTCTCCGAATGCTCGTGAACGCTGTGAACTGATGTTTTTGTACCATGCTAGGAAGCAGCAAAGAACAAAACGAGCATCTGGTGGAATGTATGGGTTTTCTTGGCGATGCCGGTGGTCTGGATAGCATGGTACGCCATTCTTCACGATGTTTCCGACAGATCCACAAACTGACACTTTATCAGGTCTATGATATTCTTTGTCTTCTCCCTCCTCTCATACATCTGGCGAACAGGCTCGTCATCAGACCCACCTCAACGCAACCCTCTATCGCCTTCCGGTGCCTTGGTAGCCCGTATTATGATCACCCTCGTCTTTGGCCTTGGTATGGTCTACTTCGTCTTGATCGTTGTCACCCTTCGAAGATATGGACAGTCGACGCAGGGAAGGGGTATGAGGAGCAAGATATTGGATGAAGAAGGAGGGGGCCAGGAAACCGGGGGAGCTGAACGCGTCGGGGAGAATGGTGGAATTCCAGCGGTTTCCGGATTACCACCAATCACCAACCAAGGTGGTGCTTTACTCTCTGTGGATACATCCACTGCAGCAGGTCCATCACTCGCACCTGGTACATACGGTCAAGCCCCACCTTCACGTCGCTCTGAAGTACCGACAGGTGCAGATCCAACTGAATATGCAGCTGCCATGGAACGAAGAGGTCGAGGTCGAGAACCCAGATATGCCGTTGCCCCCGGTTATGACAATATGTATGGGCATAGAGGAAGACCAGAGGAGAAGGTGGATTCTCCTGCAAGTTCAAACTGGACGGGTTCTCTCCCAATTGCGACCGATAGGGATGGAGGTCGATTTGTATTTAACCCATACGCCCCACCTCATCAAAGTCATCATCACTATGACTTTTCCAGTTATCCTGGCGCACATGCACATGCACAGACGTATACGCATCCACATGGACGGGGAGGTTGGAATATCAAGGATTCTCATTGGTTGAGACATGTCCATGGTGATGGTTATGGTCATCAGGCTTCGGATTCGGGTGCGGGGGCTAGTACACATACTTTTGTGGGTGGTGGGGATTCGGAGAAAGAGAAGGGGGAGGCGCCGGTGGAGAAGTTGATCAAGTTCTGATTGTGTGTGGAGGAGTTTTGCGTTGGTCCCGCGAGGAGAGGAGGGAGGGGAGGGTATGTTATTACACCCATAGGATATGCTTTTGTGCATACTTTGACGAGCAATTGCGATGTTGCACTGGACTATTCATTCATCAGACGATTGGGGTGCTGCTGTACGTTTGGTGGATATGGCTCAAAGCTCGGCCATGGGTAACGTGCTATTGCTTAAATTCTACTCTCCCCACCATTCGTTTGGACCGTTCCTTCAAGTTGCTTCCGATGAATGCCCACCACTGTCGAAGACTTGCCAAGCCCAAGGAGGTTACGATAACTTGGGGTGACACAACCCTTGACTTCGACCACCAACTTCGACCAACTTCGACTTTTCCTTCTTGCCCCCAAGCCCATTCCAAAGAAGACCAGGTTCACGCTTGTTTTCATTGGCAAGAACTTAGCCAGGGCGCCGGCCTGGTATATATTTAGAGGTCCCTCAAGCTAACCTAATCAATCTCCGTCCGATGACAGAGCGGCCCCCACCATTGTCAACATCCCACTTTCCTACCCCATCCATGCACCCCAGGACACTTCTCTGATAACACCCCTCACGTCCCAAAAATCTTCCCCATACCGTCCGTGACACCGATCTCTCTAGACCGGCCACCCAGGTTTCTGAGCCAACACATATGGCACACCGGAGAAACCGTGGATCCATCCACGGAAATGGTGAAAGTCAAAGACCCATGACGGACTTCGACTTCGAAGGGATTGGATCGGTAAAATGTCTCTTCGTTCTCGAAAGCTTTGGAATTCAGCTCTCGGATATAAAGAGAGGAACATACTGAATGAACACACCATACCCCCAGGGTTCGATATGTTATTCGACCTTGCTACTCTCGTTGCTATTGTTGCTGGTGTTGCGAAAGCTTCACCGGCCACTGGTAGTTCATCTCAGTACCCGGCCATCGCTCCGGGTACTGTGATTACGCAGTGCCGTGTTCCTGGGACTGCTGCTATAACGTATGTGTATTTTCTTGTGGTGGGGAAATTTGAATTTGACCGCTAACGCCCTGTTGAATGGGTTAGGTTCGACGATGGTCCACATATTTGGACTTCAGAACTTATCGACTCATTCGACAATGCCGGTGCAAAGACAACGTTTTTCATCAATGGAAACGTCTACAACTGCATCTACGACATGGCACCTATCATCCGAAAGTAAGTACACCCTCAGCGTCTTTCGTTACCCCTCCCCATTCTAACAAACTCTCCAATTCAGAGCCTACGCATCCGGGCACCAAATCGCCTCTCACACCTGGTCCCATCCGAGCCTCCCCACACTAAACGCCACCCAACAAGACCTCGAAATAACCCGGAACAACCTCGCATTCAAACGAATCCTCGGTATCCGACCTAAATGGCTTCGCCCACCTTTCGGTGACGTCGACACCCTAACACTCGATCGTTTGGCTGCCCATGATCTTAAAGTCGTCACATGGAGTATGGCTAGCGACGATTGGGCAGGGTTAACTGTGGAAGAATCGATTGCGAAGTATGATGCTATACCGAATGGAACGGATGTTCTTGCTTTGAATCATGATCCGATTCAGACGACTGCAACGGAGTTGGGTCCATGGGCTATACAGTGGGCAAGGGATAGAGGGTTGAAGGTTGTTACGCTGAGTGAGTGTTTGGGAGAGACGTCGGTTGAGGACAAGTATGAGTTTGTTGGATTCCCTGACGAGGACGATGACCCGTCGACTTGGAATTGTGCATAAAAAATAATATTAGTTACGATTTATTTTATGTGCT
>ML208416.1:22516-38560 GCA_004369065.1 Pluteus cervinus
ATCCTTCGGCGTACAGAAATGGCCGTCGACTTGTGGCTTGACCGATCCGAGCCAAGTACAGAAGTGGCCCGTCGGGCGGTCCTGTGTACAGAAATCGACTCGATCCTTCGGCGTATAGCCTCCTACTCTATCTTTGGGTATGCGTTTATCCAGCGCTTATGTTTTGGGAGGAAAGAGGACACCGACTGTCATTTTTACTTTGCCTTGACGAGTTGACAAGAAGTCCGGTTCTGCCATCACTTCGATCTTGCGTTGCACTGCAGCTGGTGCCAGTCATGGCTTCGTTGACGTCGTGGCTTCGTTGATGGTCAACTTCGTGACACCATGTTTCCTCTCATGTCATGCACATAGCCCGTATTGGACGATAAAAATACCTGCAAAGGCGCAAACCACCGATATTCTCGAGGAACGGATCCATTTGCACAACCAGGTCCTATATGCATCAAGATCTATCCGAGCTTGAAGACCAGATGCTCCTGAATGAGACGACCTACGCGCACTCATATCGATCCCACTTTTGACTCCCGTTCGCCACAGCAGCGACGTGCAGGTTGCCAGGCAGCAGTAGCTCCTGTTCTCGACTGACGTCTCTTATTATGCAAATATTAGGTACCACTGAAACATCTTAAATGTCAGCAACAAAGGTGCGCTCTCAAGCGGAGGTGTTTATTTCAATTTATCTGTCTGATTTTCACAAATTCTAAACTTTGACCCTCGGTTTAGAGATAACCAATGCTTTTGTAATTAACACCCAGGTGTCGAAAAAAACCTATGGGCTCCGTGCCTTAGCGCTTAGCTCCTGGTTCACCCAAATAGTTTTCAAATTATGACATCCTCCTGTGCGGACTTGGTTATAAAGTCACCCGTTTTTCAGACCCACCCTTGGATCGCCTTCCTCTATCTGGCAGATCATAACCCATAGTTTATCCTCGCTATGCTCTTTGCTACGCCTCTCGCATTCCTTACCGTCGGGGCGCTACTCGCTGGTGGGGTCAGTGCAGAATTGCTCGGCCGCAACAGTGGCTATGGTGGCAGCGGCGGTTATGGTGGTGGTGGTGGTGGTGGTGGTGGTGGGACGTCCGATACTTGTGGTGAAGTCAACTCGCCCTTGAAAGTCCCCAACCCCCACCAACCAGGCAAATATACCACCGTGGGGACAATCAGTGCGTTTTCTACCTCACTTCCAGTAAATGTCGTTCTAACGTTCGGTTCCAGATGCATGTATCTGTAAATCTGGATTGCCCAACTTCATCACCTCGAACTCTGTCGCGATCTCTGGAGTCGCCCTAGCTGGAAACTCCTACGTGAACAACGCTATCGGTGACCTGGTCAGTGCCAATTGCATTTCTATTATCGTATCACTCTGAGTCTCTTGTTCATAGCTTAATTCGTGTGGCGGTCGTCAGACCTGCAGCTACCCTCCGAACGCTGTCCCTACTTGCCAGAGCAGCAATCCCTGCTACTTCAGTTGTAAGAATGGGTAAGAAAGAAGGCCATTGCCTTATCTCCAGTCGTCTCTAACCCTCATCCACTTTTCCTTTCAGATTTGTGGCCACCCCATCCAACCACCCCACCCAGTGCACTTGTCCCAAGCCATACACCCTGTGCAACGGCCAGTGCGGTACTTTCCGTGGTTGCCCTAGCGCCCATCCTTACAAACGTGATGAGTATTCTGGGCACAAATCGAGACAGTTTGAATGTCATGTTGGTTTGAGTGCTTGTGGCATTCTCGGCAGAGGTCCCAAAGCTTGGGAATGCGTCGACACCCAACATGATCTCGAGAGTTGTACGTGAACTCCTATTTTCGTCGCCTTATCATCTTTGTCGTAACAGTTCTTTTTGGTTCACAGGCGGAGGCTGCGTTATGCCTTTGGCAGGTGACTTATCTGCTGGGCAAGACTGTACGGCGCTTCCTGGCGTTTCAGACGTCTCTTGTATCAGTGGGAAGTGCGTCGTTCATCGTTGCGACGCGGGGTATGAAGCCGGTGTTTCTGGAGATCACTGCGAATATGTGGAAGACACTGACCCCATCAGGCTTGCGATCCAGTACGGCCTTGCAAACGCCATCTAATTCCTTTCCCTGGTCCCTCCTTTTTTCCCGTCCTGACTTGTTCCCCGAACGGACTTAGATAGTGTCTGTGTCTGAGCGTAATGCGGCGTGAGATGTGACTTTGTAAGTTTGCAAATTATAGCGCGTTAGGTGGTGATAAAATTTGATAATTGGGGTCCAAATTACTGTAAAGACGTTTGGCATGTTCTGAGAAATACAATACCGATTTTGAATTTCGACAACGAGACCAGTGAGTCTGTTAAATGTTCGAGACCCTGTTTGGACCAGCCGATTCACGACCTGGAGCGTAATTAGTTTACGCTGCCCGCTGACGAAGCTCCAGAACACCCAGATGAAGTTCCCCTATATTCCACCAACATCCGAATTTGATTCAATATTGGAGTGCATAGGGTTATTCGATGTGAGACTTTTACCGCACTTCATCGCAATGGGCATCAGTCAAACGCCACTGTAAGATGCAAGGCCACCCTGGGTTCGACCATCAACCACCTCGGGGGAAATGTATTTGGGAGGCATTGTATGTCGACTCTATCGATATCAAAGAGATATCAGATTAAGAGAAAGACGTCCGCCAGCAGGCTCTGTTGTTGAGCAAGGCTAGACCGTTTAAACAAGCACTAAGGCCTTAGAGAATATGCGATAAATCTAAGTATCTGGCGTAGTTCTATCAGAAAACTGTTTTTAAAAAACAGCAGGGAGGAAGCGGAATACGGCATACAATCACAATGCATCCCAGTTCAAGTTCATAGAGCAACCTAGACACCCGCAGATAACGACATCCGAGAGTCCTTTTATCTCTTCGATCTCCGGCTCGAAGCCATTAGGACACAGGGGCGCCTCGAGGAACCGAAGCCGACCAGGGGGACGAAATGCTTCTGATAGTGTGTCCAGTTGTGGAAGGCAAGCAATGCCACCACGGGCCCGAGCGATGGGTGTCAAATCCCGCTCTACGGACATTTCGCCTGTATCCAGACGTAATTCCATCAAGGAAGGAAGTAGCCAACCATCGTACTCCTCCGAGGGTGTCGCAAGGGCTGTGAAGAGGTTGGACTTGTCGGAAGCTAGGGCTGCCTCTCCAACTTCATCGTCGCGTACTGTGAGACGCACGAGGCGTTTGAGACGTGAAAGCCAACGGATCAGATAGGGAATACTCGGTTTGTCGACAGCGTCAATCAGTTCAAGGGTATGAAGATGGGTAGGTAGGAATCGCTCCTGGAACCATTCAACGAAGAACGCGCTGAGCCCCTCCTCATCGTCGTTTGAGGGCTGTGAACCCGAGATGGACAGTGTAGTGAGAGAAGGTGCCTGGATTTTAGTGAGTATCCGGCTAGGAAACAGCACCTTGACGAGATCTAGGTTGAGAAGGTTGGGGAGGTGGACAGGAGGAGTGGTAATATCCATGACACGGTAGTGAATCTGTTCGAGCTTCAAGCTGAAGATGTTTGGTACTAGCCGCAAGATTTCGAATAAGTTGGGTAATGCCTGGTCCTGCTCTTCGAGGCGACAGAGCTCCAGCTGGACGAGTTGGGGCGACAAGAAAGGTATGATCCACCTCTTTGCAAGCTCCTTCGCTCGGAAGGTGCGTAGCTTGAATCGTGGGGTTTGTATGGGCGAATCTAGTGTTCCAAAAAACGTATTTGCTAGAGAGACATAGTCCCCCGAGACCGGACGACCGAGGTCCAGGTCCAACAATGATTTGGCAAGATCTGAGCTGGAGCAAAGTGCCAACGTGCTGAGCGGAACATCTGCATGAACCCAGTTCTCAGCAAGACTCGCTAGGCGTTGGATGACGGGGTACAGCTTGAAATTGCGGACTCTGCGATCAACATAGACCGTGAGAGGTGCTGCTTTAGCTTTAGTGATCTGCGTCTCCATAAGGGAAGGGATAGAGTCTTTGGTCAGAGTGACTATTCCCCATAACCGCGGTTCAGTTACGGCGACATCATTGAATGCACTGCATACGATGCATATTGGCGGCAGGTAAGAGATCCCCCATGCTAGGATACCGATTTCGAAGACGCGAGCGAGGATTTCTGGAGGTAGTTGGTCCAACATGAAAAGTGGGTGGAGGAGTTGTTTTTTTTGCGAAAAGTCGCCACTTCCTCTTATAGCCCCAGCACCAAGGGTCGAGCTCGCTTCCGCATTTTTTCGATACAGCCTACAGGAGAAGGGGAAGGCAACGTCCATCCTATGACTCGATAAAGGATACAAGGCGGAGAGCGTGTGGTAGGTTGGTTGTGCACTTCCGGATCCGAAAAGCGGTCAGGTCCGAAGTGGATTCAGTCCCAACACGAGTATCCATTGAATGGCCCCCACTCTAGAGTTGGTCTATTTATGCTGGTTCATAGTAATATACAGTGCCGAGAAGTCATTATGTATCTAATGCAAGTTCTACTATAACGTATACGTTGGCAGCAACCACCATAAGCCAAATCAAAACCCCCACGAAGATGGTGAGCTTACTATTACTGTAGTCGACATATTGTTCCGTTGGATCTTCTATTCGTATTGGATTAGCCGATACCGAGTCATAAACTTGCGCTTCAATTGGAATTTTGACTCGCATTATCGTCCGAGAGGCGGTGCACCAGAGAAGTGGGAATGTGATGAATGGTAGCGCCATGGAAAGGACCACTTGGGATGCGACGAGCAATGTATCGATACCATCCCGGCCAACAGCAAGTGCCACTGCCACTGAAGGTATGATGGCTAGTAAACGGGTTAAGAGGCGCCGGACGACAGGCTGGGGGTTGAATGAGCATAAAGCGACAGTGTCAAAAGCGGTGCATACGGAAAGGCGCCATTGAAGAAACCCTTCTGAGACAGCTTGACCCGCCACTGTAGCAATGATGGAGGAACTCTGTCGAAACAGTAAGCCTACGCCTCGGGAACATCACGACCAATGTACCTGTCCGGCTGAAAGAAGAGCAACGGCAAATAATGTAGCAGCAGCTGAAACAAGGATGAGCAGTTACTAAAGATGGAGATATATGAGCCTACGTTTTCCAACAAGCTCTCGAATTAGATCGTAAGTATCAAAAAGACTCGCCGGACCCCCCGTATTTCCAGAGCTATGGTGAAAGACAGCGCTGGCCAAGATGAGGATCCTGGAAACTATGTCAACCACTGTGGTGGTGAAAAGAACAATCACACCCACATAGAATTGATGATGACGGCGAACCCAAGCAAGCTGAGGACGATATCTACGATGCCGTGGTAGATATGTGCTTTGACAAAACCTAACGGCCTGTTTTCCCGATCAGAGTGTCGAGTGGCACTTGTGGAATACTCGCTAGGAGGAGGCGCACAGAACTGCTTTATGAAAGCTTGAGCGACGTCATGCAGCCAACGACCCGGTAAGAAGCTGGCTGAGCTGGCTGTTAGCTGAACCGACGACTTCGACAACGTATCAGGAAGGCCCGTCATGGCCGCACTATCAAGCCAAGAAACTCGGTCTTGCGTCGCAAGAGCAGATCCCAAGAAGAGTGAATGCGGCATCACAGTTGCGCCAAGGATGCCGACAGCTGTGAAAATAGTTGGTAGTATTCCAAGTAAAGAAGAGATACTCACAAGTATATAGGCCACCACTGCGGAAGATATACTTCGAGGGTATGAAGCCTCCAAATGCACTTGCCCAATCAACATCAACCTTTGCGATGATGACGGCCATGCAGATCAGAACAGCTAGGACCTGGAGCAGGGATTAGATGGTGACGGCGATGCAAAAGATTTACTTTACAAGGCCGGCTATTAGAAGTTCAAAAGTTCGAACAGGCTTTCCCCGTAGAGGGTCGCCAAGCGCAAGAATGAAGATAACATCAAAAGCTGTCAGCAACACGCCATGCCAAAGCTGAAGCCTTGGAAAAAGCATGCATAGTGCAATGGCAGAACCAAGTAATTCAGCTAGATCTGTGGCGATAATGGCGATCTCTGCCAGAATGTAGAGTGGATAAAGTCCTAGCCAACGATAAAATTTTGTGTGATTTGGTCTGTTATAAAGAAGTAACCGAGAATGGGTGGCTAGATCTACCTCAGAGGCGTTAGTGAGACCGAACGTAGATATGGCGCCGAGATGCATATGTTCAGCTCGACGGAAATGAAATCGGAACTTACCAACACCCGTTACACATCCGAGTCTGCTTGCTAGAACCTGGAAAAGTTGCTTGTTCGTCCTCGGTAGAAAATTAAAAAAAGCCACGTATAAAACTGACTTGGAGGAATACGGCGAAAAGCCCTGCGAGAAGAACAACAAAAAGGAGGCGGTATCCAAACTCTGAGCCGGCCTGCAGGTCAACACCCCAGTTTCCACTGGAGATGTCGATGTAAGCGTTATCGAATCACGAACGAATATCAATGCCACTCACGGATCGAAATACGCCACAGCACAGACAATCCCTACACCGGTATGTTTTCGGGCATGGTGGTAGACGCTATAGCCCACGCTTTTGATACGATCCGAGAGGGAACACTGTGAGCTGCTGATGCTGATTGAAGGTGTGCCAGAGGGGTTGGGAAGAGACATGGGGGGTGGGCGTCAACCATGAGACGTCGGCATTTATACCCTGACCAAAGAAACGTCTTCAAAACCAGCGGAGTGGTGGAAGATGTCGCAGACGAAACGGTGCCAGTGGTGCGGTACGCCACCCGGCTGAGTCGCCGCCAACCCCAGGACAACCCCGATCACGAAGACAGTCAAAGGCCATGCATGAAGACCTTTGCTAGGATCATTAGCTGCTCTGTTGTCGCGTATAAGCCTGGTGTGTTGCCTACAACGGCTAAGGTCAACTCTGCCCACCAGGAAGGAAAGAGCAGAAATGTCGGCATGGGCTTGGGGCCAAGATCTTCGAGACATGCTTGGGGTCCCGTACCAAGTTACCGTTCCCAATCAACCAAGTCACTTCTCCAATTGGCCATTTCGTGCAGCGGACCGTTCGTACCTTTCAAATGATTCAAAACCCGTTGGTATACGTTCCGCACACTGCCAAGCGAGGTTTGGTGTATCGTTCCAGCCAAACGTGTCCCACGAATAGGGATGCACACGTTTGATGACTCGACCTTGCATAAAAGCCATCCTTTCCGTTCTGTTCTCCCCAACAACTGCCGGATCAAACCCGACTCCTTGGTCCTGGATCCTCGAAGCTGTGCTACTTTTGCCCTGTGTGCCGACTTGGACCCACATCCATTCCAAGTCTTTCACCCAAAACGCCGTCAAGAGATTTCGTTGAGGGATTTACTCCAATGATGGTCATCACCCGAAATCTTGGGCGTCTAGGACAGTGTGCGGTCATGGTTACGCGCATACTGCAACAGGAGGACTTACTACCGATTTTCACCAACTCGCCTCCTGAACTTTACAGATCCCCGACAACACAGAATATCGGGCTTTGCCATGCGAGAAATGTCATCACTGTAATGACAGGGACATCACTAACCCATAAAGGGCAGGACAGAAGCAATCGGTGGAGGTTCAGGCGCCCTGTTTGGGTTGCTCAATCCCTTTCCCCGCGTTCATCATAAGTCCACTGGAGGCTTATCACAGTAGTCCAACACACAAGCTGCGATTGGGACCATTCGCGATGCTATGGAGCAAAATTCTGGATTGAGGTAAGTCTGTTGACTTTTCCCGATGCCATCGGGAATTGACGCCCAACCAGTTTGGTCAAATCGTTGAACATCATCGTCACTGGTTAGTTTCTCTCTTTTAGGAGGAGATGTATTCCAACGAAATCCAGTTATACAGGTCACGAACCTGTTGAAGGCGCATAAGGTCAAACCTCGACCTTGCTTCGTTACACTCATTGTTGGTGGATCGAAGCACTCTACAGAGTCTATCCCCCCGAAGGAATCAATAGGTTCGTGGGACCAAAGCTTCACCATGTATGTTCGAAATTGCCTCTACCCTATTGCCGTCGACTTGATGTGAGCAGATCGTTTACGAAAGCCTCCCGCCTGCGTTTTGAAGTTTACTGCGACCACGGCATCGAGAAAGAGAACCACATCATTGGAGAGACGATGGAAATAGATGTTTTCAAGTCCAAATTACAACCGGTCAGCGATACCGAGGTCCCACTGATCCGTCGCGGAAGCTCGACCTCAGCAGGAGTCCTCACGTGCCGAATTGAGTTGGCCAAGCCCTCAAAAGCCGCCGCTCCCAAGGCAGGCACTTCATGGCGGGCCACGCTCAAAGGTTCTGGGATATCAGCCCAATTCAAGAACAACGATATACCCCTTCACTGGGCTTGCATCGTGTCGTCGCTGGGCAGCCTCGTCCAACTCACAAAGGCATCGAATGAGGTGTGTCCCGATGAGTGAATGCTGGTGGGTCGTGATGATGACCACCACCACAGCTCAACACAGCTGTCAAAATAACACTTGGGGCTGTGACGGCCATTTTGCAAGTAAGCTCATTCTACCTATGAATAGGTCATAACTGATTTCTTCGAAGCTTATTGTCGACCAGGTAATCCGCGATGAGAAGGTCGACAGTCTTGTGGAGATAATCGCTACCGTGTACAGGGCATTACCAGATGCTAATCCCGATAAGCTTGCGGCCTTTGAGAGAACTCTTAAGCGTCTCGTGCAGGAAACGACAGAATGCGCCTATTTTCTACACCAATGGAAGAAGGCGGGTTCCTCTCGTGAGTACGATCCCGGTTTATATCCCCTTATCCTTGCTGAGGATAATGTTAGTACTTCAGGCTGTAGACGGCGTTGTCTCAGGCATCGATACCATAATACGAGCTTTCGAGGCACGTTTCACGGAGTTACGAATAGAATTTCTTATGGGTTCATCCCTCCAAGCCACGCATACGACCCTTTTAGTATTTGAGAAGGCCCCAAATAACGGTATGATCTTGTATCGTCGCCTTCTCATGGTTCTCGAGCTCATCATCTCCTTTAGATGCTCTAGATCACCTACAAGCCCTGCCTCTCATCCCTGAATCAACCTGGAGCAGGGACTTGATCTGTGCTCAAGGGACCAGAGAGCAAGTACTGGCCGAAATAACATATTGGGCACAATCTACCGACAGTCGAAAACTCTATACCCTCATTGGGGACGCATGTTGCGGGAAGACGACTATTGCGCATACCATTTCCAGCATTTTCGCCGACCAGGAGCGCCTCGGTTCCAGCGTCTTCTTCTCCTATGATCAAGGTCGTAATTCTTGCAAACACCTGTTCACCACACTGGCGCAAGGAATAGCAGCATTGCACCCTAGTCTGGCGGAAGCCATAGGAAACTCGGTCGCTAGATTTCCGACCTTAGCGACAGCGGACCTTACACGACAACTCCAGGATCTAGTAATAAAACCCCTTAGAGACCTCACACTGGTCGGACCCATATTGGTCGTCATCGATGGCCTGGATCGTTGTGACGATCGAGCGACATTCTTAGGTGTACTCGCTCTCCATCTTAGAGAACTTCCATCAAATATCCGCTTGTTCATAACATCTCGACCATCCCCCGATGTCCTCGGTGTCATAACCAAGTTTGAGCATTGTGTCCGACGTAGGCTCTGTTACGATGGTCCGGACTCGTTGGAGGACAAAGCTAAGAGTGTCGTGAAAGGCTTCGGAGAGCGTTACCCACAATCTCTTCCGCCTACGCGCTTGACACCTATCTACGACGGCATCTCAGATGTTGTCCGGCGGGACACTTGTAGTGGTTTTGATATCCTCCATGGCCTCTCCAAATCCCACTCTCAAGTCATCGTCGACTCTCTTGTTCGTTGTTCGTGGTCCCTTAATCCCGGAGACGAGCTACGAGCTTCAATTGGTTGTTTATTTCACACCACATACCGGAAGATCCCCGAAGAACTCAGAGATCGGTTCCGGGCTTTCTTATCATTCACGGTTACACTGTCTCAGAAGGCTTCTATACCTTTGCATGAGATATTCAAAAGCGAAGACCTGGCCGATACCAAGATGGCGACGACTGTAATGAACACATTGCGAGAGATCTACGACGGACGAAATACATCAGCTCAGATGCCATTCGAAGAGTTCATTTCCGTCCAACAATGGCATGACCATGCCGCTACTTCAACGCCATATGCGGCAAAATACTGCATCAAAGCTTTGAACCTGCGTTTGAAACTAAATCTCCTTCAAATCGAAGATCGCACAATACCGAACAAGGACATCCCGGACCTCAACGTCCGACTGAAGAGGACTACTTCGCAGGTCCTGCGACACTTCGTCTTACATTGGGTCGAATACCTTGATACGCCCGATCAGGGCGTTTTAAAGGAAATTACGGAATTTCTCAAGACTCACCTATCGGACTGGCTGGAGATTCTCAGTTTGATGGGTGCCGTTCGGGCTGGCTTTGCGCAACTTGAGCTTCTTGCAGATTGGTTAAGGGTACGTAAAATCCAAATTTGCTTATTACAACTTAATTTTGAGCTTGCCTTTTATGCTTCAGACTTCAGACGCCCCTAGTTGGATGTATAACCTGGTTTACGATACAATTCGCTTCATTCAATTATGTGGCCAACCGCTTTCCACGTATGGGCTTCTTACATCACGATTACTCCTCGTCGTCCCAGGGAGTAGCCTCCTTCACCAAATTTACGCCCCTGACAACCTCGCGGACCTCATCACATTTTCACGTCCATCTGAGTCTTGGCCACCATACGATTGTTTAGTTGAACACAGCACCTCCACCTCCCCTAAACTCGCAACCTTCTCTGGAAGGAGTCTTTTGGTCAGCTCTTGCGGAGACCAACTTATCGTCTGGGATGCAAAATCTGGACAACTCGTGAAGCAGGCAACTTCTGATAAATCATCCGATGGGAGGATCGCTATGTCACCAAGTGGAAAGCAGGTCGTTTGGTGCCATACTCCATTCGAGAGATGGGATATATCGACCACAGCACCATCGCGTATCGAAACTTTCGATGTCGGTATAAGTCGGGCAGTCCATTGCGCCGCGTATTCGCCAGATGGGTCTACTCTTGCGATTTCTACCCAAGACATTTTCCTCTGGGACTTTTCAGAGAATGAGTGCAGCCTTTTGAGAGGGTCCCAAAATAATGCTGCAATCTGGGCAATCTCCTTCTCACCCGATGGTCTGCATCTGGCAAGCACACATGGCACTCAAGCTCGTGTCGTCGATATGTCAGGACATATAGTGCATCGCCTACAGCACAACTCTGGTTTGGAAAACGTGGTATGGTCCTCAAACGGAAAGTACATAGCGACTTGGTCATGGACAAGTGAGAATATTCACACTTGTCACCTTTGGGATGCGCATTCCGGGAAGGAAATCCGAGCCCAGCCACATCTTTTCCTCGATAAATTTATCGCTTTTACACCCGATGGCATTCATGTCATTCTTCCACGGGAAGTTCAAGACCCTGCTCGTGGTAACTGGATGCTCTTTGGTATCGAAGATGTGGTCACGGGGCAGCAGATTCGAGCTCTCTCTTACAACGGTCGGCTGCATCTCACAAGTTTGGCAGTAATTGACGCTCCAGGTTGTCAACGGCTGGCTGTTGGATCCTATGGTGGCCAAGTCTTGAGTTGGGACTTGAACCCAATGCAACTTCCAGATCCCAAGAAATATAATATCCCGAAGAGAAGGGGGTCTCAAACGGAATCCGGAACAACGTCGCCAAAATCATACGACTATGCCGACTCGGTGAATGAGGAAGGATGGTTTTGTACGAAAGAAGGCAGGAGGTTAATTTGGCTGCCTTGGCCTTATCGTGGCGCAGTCGAGATGAAAGAGGACGGGGTTACAATTCACCCATTAACGGGTGTCATTCAGAATGTGGACTCGAAGGACAATATCACACTCAATCGGAAATTAATTGACTTGTTGTAAATGTACTCTTACTAACACCTGTTAGCACACATGTATTTGGATACCCTTGAGAACTTATAGTAAGTATTGTATTTCATTGGGCTACACTTGAAATAATTAGGGGTGAGAGTGTGACAACGCTCGTCACACAGCCCGTGACTTCGATAACTAAGGGTGCGTCAGCGGGCATACTCAAGCCCAACGCCATAGACGCTTCAAATCCAGCATGGGTCTCTCATTCGATCTCGGAACGCCAGTGAATACCGCGCTTTTTGTCTACATTCTCTACTCAGTTCAACGTATCCTCTTTCCCTCGCTATCTGCATCTTCAACGGTCCCAAAAGAATTCAAGTCGGGCTATTCATGGATGCCTGTTTCTCACCCACCGACCGTGTTGTTCAAGACCTATACACCAAAGACCTTAGAACCGTTCCACGGGAAAGATGGTGGTCGGATTCTGCTCGCGATTAATGGAACTGTTTTTGATGTGACTGCTGGAAGGAATTTCTATGGACCTGGTGAGTTATATGCTGTTTTGAACCGCGAAGTATAATTTGTCGTGCACCATAGATGGCATGTATGGTAACTTTGCTGGACGGGATGCGTCGCGCGGAATGGCAAAGCAATCTTTCGAATTATGTATGTTTCATTCATCGTCTATATCTCTATGCACTCAACTGTCTCCAGCTATGTTGACACCAATTGATCAACCCCTGGACAAACTGAGGGACTTGACGACAGACGAGGTGTACGTACTATCATCCGACAACCTACATCTCTTCGTCTGACACTCTATTTTCTACTTGTTCAGCGATAATATGAAAGGTACGTCGCATACATCTCTACACACCATCAGGAGAATTGACATTGTCCAGGTTGGATTGAGCATTTCTCAAACAAATATATTGTCTGCGGCCAGCTCGTAGAGAACGACGCTGTCTAACGCATTGCACGCACACTACGTCCAGTATAAATTGTACTCATTGTCTCGTTATCTTACTCTTCATCTGCAGCCTGACTTTTGCTACTCCGTGAACTTTGGAGCCAGGCCAGCAGATGAGGGACGTCCTGGTAATAATGAGTGCTTTATTCACGGGAATGAATATCTCGCTTAAAGCTTACCTCCGCGATCTTCGCTGGCATTTGCTTGTTTACCAGGAATTTCGGAATCATTCCTCCTGGTGTTCCGCACGTCGCCATTCTCCACTCGACAACATTGCCGCCTTCCAGCTCTAGAATTTCTTCGACGCATACGTATTTCCCGCGAGTTCCCCTTTCTTCGAGTTCCTTCAAACCCTTGTCCTCACTCGACGAGAGATCGACCGGTATAGAAACCATCACGCTGCAGGTCGTGTTATTTTCCTGACAGAGGGTTAAGGATGTGGAGACTCACGCTCTTCGCTGGTGTTGTGGGTACTGGACTAACCGGAAGACCTGATACGCCGTGAAAATTCTCGGGGAGAGCGGTGGCGGTAATGCGTAGTATGCCGACCAGATGGACTGGGTGTCTGAAACTTGCTTTATCAATGTGACTTTTGTCATTTCTGGTATATATCTAACCGATCGTCAACTTCGCAACAGTGGTGGGTTCAGCCTACTCACTCTTTTTCCTTTTCCATCCTATTTTTTCCTAACATTTTCCAAAGTCGGTCAAAGCTGGCCTCTTCTTTTCTATGTCGACTAACACGGCAAAACCAAGCATCGGCAGAGCCCCCTTTGGGTCTTTTGTATATTTCGACCTTGTTGTAAGTTTTCCCTTTCGTCCAAGAGCGAGTTGATGTCAAAAGTGCTTCGGCGGCGTTTATCAGGTCATCTTCTGCGGGCAGCTCTAATAAACGTCAGTAAAGCACGCCACTTGATGCAGAATAAACTCACTATCTGCTCCTACTGGGTTCAACGAAAACAGCCTTGGAATGGGCGTTACAGCGGGAGCCATAGTGTGCTTCTATGCACGATGAGGTGGAAGTTGGGATTTGAGGTAAGAAGTGTGGGTGTATATGGGGGGAAGCGTCGCATGCACGCGCATTAACACTGTTCTAGAGTTCTAGGCGTTTTGACTTGCCCACATCGCATTCGGGGGGAGAGCATGAGGACGCCAGCAAGTTTCAGAGACCGCAGCGAGAAATGAGCAGTATCGGTGCACGCTCCGACTACCCTGTTTTACTGGACAGCGTTTGTCGCCTGACAGATCAATCGCTGAGATTCCAAACAAAATCTTGGCGATGTGGTGAACCCTTGCAATTCAATCCTAGTGGGCGCTCCTTGTTTTCGCCACAAGAGATACCAACCAGCGTTACGTGAAGTGAACGAAGGTGCAGTGCTGAGTGGAGGTGCGTGTTCCCACATCCTCATTTCCCGTTTGATGCGTGTATGCTCGCCGGGTGGGGGTACTTCTGTTTGCGTTCTCGACAGAAGCACAGAATGGAGATGACTGTGATAGATCCAATCGGACGGTACAGACAGGTTCTAGTCTCTGAGCCAGCTGAGGGTTGACGTAAACATGAAATCCGTTCTTTCGACTCCGAGTCAGAAAGGACTTTCACTTGAGCCCCCCCATTGCGATTTTTCATCATTCAAGATAGTCTTGTTGGAAGACATCCATTCAGATGGAGACTACATACTCGATAGGGATACAACTTGAAGTACTGAGACAAGCGTTCTGCAGATGCAAAAAGGAGAGATCGTCCATTATAAGGCGTTCGATATACAAATTTGACAGAGAAAAAAACGGTACACGCAGACTGGATCCACCTAAGACGTTCGATGTGCAGATAATCAATATACGGGCATGACTGGGCGGTTTTCCTTTCCTTTGGGATAATGGTTGGTCCTAGTCGAACTCTTCGACGGCCTTCCAAAGTCGTAAATATGCGGCTTGGAAGATTCAGGTCTGTTTGTCGTGTCTTTCAAGGCGAGAATCGGCGCTGGTCGTCGACGGCTGGTGGGTGGAGAGGCCATATCTGATGTGGCATTTGCGTCAGGTCCCGGTGTGAAGGTGTGAAAAGTGGTGGTGTATTGAGAACAACTTTGGCGAGAACTCCTCTTCGTTTTAACCTTGGGGTGGACTTCCTCCGTAGTGACGGTGGAATCGACGTTTCCACGATCCACGTCGAGGACCTGGGCATCTCTATGGTGAACTTGGGAGATCCAAGGTACAGAAATGGGATTGCGCTGGTGTGTAGTCCCAGGCAAAGAAGACGCATATACAGCGGGATGGACGCCTACCACTAATTCTGCGGCCCTATACCAATGGAGGTGTTGTTCCGGATTTGACGTCGGGGTGTACTTGGGTTTCTGCTCGGCCTGAGAGGTAGTATTCGAACGACCACGGGTACCAGTATAATATGGTGGTGAAGTCGTAGTGACATCTGCCCAAGCACCAGCCGGCAGAGTTCGAGAATGAGCGTGACTAGAGCCGTTCTTGGTTTCGCCTGTAGGAGAGGCTTTCCTCGGGTTGGGAGGGTCAGAAAAGGGACGATTGAAGTACTTCTGTCCCTTGTCTTTGGCTTCTTTGTTGTCGGTGACGTCGAAATGTACTTGACGAATGACGAGATGTGCGGGAGGTTTCTTGGTCAATCGTTTTGGCGGACTACAACCGGTGGCTGAGGTTAGGAAGTAGGAGAGTCCTTGCATTTTATTGCCGACGATATTGGATGGGTGACGTTAGGTGTTAATTTAGCGATTGAGCAGCGCAAGGACCGTTCAGCTGCCTAGCCCAAGGATCGAGGTCGAGGTCGAAGCTCAAGTCGAGGGGGATTGATGATCGAGGTCAGCCAGGACCTTATACCGTGTCCGCGATTGAGAGGCTGACTATCCGTCTGAATCAGGAGGCAGAGAAAGGAGGAACGATAGATCCGCATTGCAACGTCGTTTGCAATATACTGGTAGGACTTCGAAGCTCTTGTAAGCCGGGGGTGACAGTGATTGCGAGCATTTTCAGCCCAAGCCAGCCGTGTTTAGGGCAGCCCATCACGCGCACGCGTCGTTTCTTGCAGTCTCCGCCAGGATGTCCTAACCCTTCATCATACTTAACAGGCCTTCATGGACGAGTTCGACCGTCTCATCTTCGGGGCAGCAGGTCCCTCTTCTCGCGCACCACCCGCCCCACGAGTAACTGCACGAACTGCTCTTAACGAAGCAGACGATGGGGACGGGGATGTACCTA